>JANHFM010000926.1:285184-302263 GCA_032468115.1 Grayia smithii
CCGGTTCGGTGACGTCACAGCGTCACCACTACCTACTCGCGCGAACCGGACCGAACCGGGGGCAACCCACCACTGATAGGGACCATTTAGGTGGGAAGGTAACAGTGTTCTGTGTCCCTTAACATATAGTCATACCAGCCATATGACCAAATAAGTGTCTTTGGACAACGCTGATCCCCTCGGCTAGGAAACAGAGATGAGCACCACCACCACCCAATCAACATGATTGTACAGGAGAAATATTTTCCTTAACTTCTTTTTTAAAGAAATAGACAAACATGTAACTCTATTGTTGCATGTTCATTGTGTTCTGCTGCTCTGGTAGCCTCCATTTTCTTTGGATAAGAAAAATGTCAAATAATCATACTATTACCCCCTTACTCTGAATATGCTGATTACCTTGCACACTAGCTCATTCACCAATACTTTTATTGTCTTGAAATTGCCCACATTATAATGTATGAATTTCATAACTATGGATTGCTTGGCATGAGTCAATGTGGATTAATTAAAGTATTCTAATTCTAATGATGATATGATATGATATGATACGATATGATATATATGTTGTGCCACATTCATTACACCACTGCAACTGAATACCATTTACACAAAATTGACTCAGATTTCCTTCCCATGAAATTTCAGAATGCAACATTAAGTTAGAGCAGCCCACCACAGGTGAGAAATGAGAAATTTTATGGGCTGTTGAACCCTAAGTATTTTCTCAGTAGGTCAAGGCAAATTTATTCTACGTAGAAGTTTTTGTTTTTAGAATATCTCTTGAAATTTCCAGAATTTTCTAACTCCCAATGCATTCTGGACTTGCTTTCTGTTGTCACTATTTTGAGATAGCCTACTATGTGTTTGTATTCTTAAAACAAAAATCACAATTTTGTCCATCCATCCCCCATAAGAATCTCTTGCCCCTCTAATCTATCATAATGATCTAGACCAGGGGTGTCTAAACTTGGCAACTTTAAGACCTGTGGACTTCAGCTCCCCCAGCCAGCCTGTTTTAAATTTGCCAAATTGGATTCCCCTACTCTAGACTTAGTAAATGAAAATTAGTACAACTAATTTCCTTTGAATCTTGACCCAAATTTCTGTCAATCATAACATAATAAAAACAAAACTGTACCCACATTCAGATGTTATTGTGCGATTTTTGGCAAGCAGACTTAATAGGATTTTAAACCATCACCTGTCAGTGAAGCATACAATTGACTATTATGCCAATTATACTGAAGCATTCTTCATGTACTTTAATACTAAAACAAATTTTCAAATCCACCTCCATAATCTTGATTTTTGAAAAATCTATCATAAATTCAGATTTCTATATCTTCCCAGGACTACTGTTTTGACTTCAGAGCAGTGGTGGGTTGCCCCCGGTTTGGTCCGGTTCGTGCTATGACCTCACTGAACCTACACATCCCGGACCGTGGCCCCCCTGTGTGCCCGTACTTACCGGCCCAGTTGTGGAGCGCACGGAGCGCGCTTGCGCACATGCGTAGAAAACTTTTTTGACCTTTTTTGCCCCCAAAAAACTTCTGCGCATGCGCAGGAGCACCCATCCGGCACATGAAGCACGAAGTGCGCAGCGCGCTGGATGCGTGTTCCGCACGGCCCGACCACGCGTGAAGCACATGCACCTTTAGAACCGGTAGGAGAGGTAAGTAGAACCCACCCCTGCTTCAAAGGGTTTTTTGTTCATCATCCAATACGTACTACCATTCACACTTTATTCAAGACATCCCAAAAATCATGGTTTTTGTTGTCCATAGAGCTTATTAAAGTTTAATCTACAGAAACCTGATACTGTAAAGTAATATAGCTGTGTTTGCTATTTAAACTTCCCAGATGAAAGATAGTTTATAAATGCTAAACAAATAAACAAGGTTAAATTTCTGGTTTAATATTTCCTTATAAAATTGAAGCATATATGTTTACTGTAGTGAGTAAAATATTTTAATCGATGTATTAACTTTCACAATATGATTCAGAAAAAAGATTTCTGAGAATAGGAGGCACCTGTCTCTTTCAATGTTACTATTTTAGAAGCTATCATGCAGCAAGGAAAAATCTAGCTTCTAGCACTGACTTCAATTCCATTTCCAAGAAAATGGAATAACGCTCCTAAAGTTTTAGAAAATAAAATAAAACTAGTTTATCGTCAAAACTCAGTCCTTTCCCTGAATTGCACTGGCTACTTTAGCATGCATTCACTCAGTCTGCTGATCACTTTTCAGGGTGTGTGTAACAATCTTTTTTTCTTTTATATGCACAAAAATTAATCTTGCTACCATTCAGATCAGTCATATCTCCAGATAATTTAAACACAAGTTTAAAAAATCACCTGTTCATTCTGCAACACACACACACGCACACACACGCACACACTATCCAATTAAGTCCTTAGTTAGGAAAAAACATATGTTCTGTCTCTGTAAGATACAAACAAAACGAAATCCCTGATATCCCATTCTGAAATTTCTCCTCATTACAAATACCACCTTTTCTGATATGAAAACAAAGGTGTGTGTTATATGGGGGGGGGGGGGGAGAGAGAGATGCAGAAAGACAGAGAAAGATATTCCTTGAAGTTTAATTGCTTTCCTGAATTACATATTTCACATGATTATGTCTAAGTAAAATAATATTACATGTTGGGAGATGATGTTGTAGGCTTTAAATAATATGATGTTTTGTGATGCATATTTCAAGGAGAAATGATAATTGTTTTATTTCTACTTGTTTTGATGTTTATCTGCATATATTTTCCAATATTTCATGGTTGCCTCCAAAGAAAATTTTAATCTAAGCCTGCTAGCTTTTTTGTCATTTATTGTCTATGTGAATAAAGTTCATGATTTGGAATTTCACTTGTCTTGTATTTTCTGACTCTGTAATAGTGTTTTTGGCCTTTTCTTTTTGGTACATAGAATAACATGCATAAAGTAAAACAAAATTCTATCTGCCAAGTATAAGAATATATTGGCAGACAGGCTAGAAAGATACGAAGGCGGGAGGCCTGGGTAGTTTTTATGGACCTATTTTAGGAAAGCACAATGAATTATGCATGAATTTTCACATAAAGCTATGAAATCTTTTGGGTTAATACTACAGTGTTCACAAACTAGAAAAGAAAGAAGGAAAGAATGAAATAGCCATTAACAGCATCCCTTTGAAATGCCTGTGAGTTGCACTGTATTGTGTTCTTAATGTTCATTTCACATGAGGTTACTATTCCTTAAATGTGGCCTCTTGTGATTGAAGTTGGTGTCATGCTACATAAAGGTTTTTGTTAAGATGACAATGCCAACAAGTATGAGAAATCTTCTTACTTTTGTAAGTGATTTCCTGTTGATGGCATCACCACCCTGATAATGTGGAGAGTGCCAGTCATGAATGTTTCATCTGTTATAGATAGGAAGCACAGCAAAATTTCCTCTTCCTGGTGTTGTGGTAGCGAACCAAAATGTAAACAATATTCATATGGGGAATGTACCTTATCCAGTTTATCATGTATACAAACACTTATTGTTTGGAAACTTACCACAGTAAGAAGAAGTAGGTTTTTGTTGATGTTATTAAATTTTAACAATCTTTGCTCAGATCTTCAAAGTGTTCCTTGATGGCTCACTGAAATAATTGAATGACTCTTGAGTTGTTTAACAGAAGACATCTTAGCTTTCTTTCATTACCCAGCCCATAGCTTCTTTTCTATTCCCATGAAATCCCTGTACATACTTTACAAGCCTTCCTGAACAAGCTTGCGTCGAACTCTCACCAAGCTCTTAACACAATTTGAATACGAAAGAGATACTGAATAAAAAGCTTTAATCTCTTGTCAGCTTTTCTTTTCTTCTTCTTTTTTTTTCCTTTTCTTTTCTTCATCTCCCTCTCTTCCAGGAATTTTCTATATGTAAGGGAATACTTTCTGGGTAAAGAATGTTAGTGTAATGCTCCAGAAAGGCAACCAATATGAAGGAAACTGAAAGGCCAGAGTATCAAGCTTTTCAGTAGCAGTTTAAGCTATATTTGTGGAAGGATACCCAAGTGCCTGCTTTTCATTTTGGGCTTGCAGGTGAAATATTAGAAGGAAGAAAGAGAGTTCCCTTTAACAAAATGATTCAATCAACAAGCGAGTTAAAGCAGTATCCAGTGTGTCCTGAACCTCAAATACGTTGGTCCTTTTTCTTGAGTTACTACTGGAGCTGCTTTGAAAGGCCTTTCTGTTCTCGGGTCTCTTGTCAGTTTGAATGCCAGGAAATGAGACCCTTTTGTGAGATTAATTAATTGCAGGAGCTGATCGGCCCCAGTCCAATCACCATGCAACCGAGCTGTAATTGCTACTTTGTGGAAAGGAACGAAAAAGTTTTGGTTGCAGTTTAAGAAGAGGGTTTAAGGAAAGGTCTTTGAACTAAAGGTCTCAGTGCACTGGATTAAGGCGAGCAGCAAGAAGGCCTTTGAAGTTGGCTAAGAGGTTTTGGAGGAGAAAAAAGTTGGGTGGCAAATGGGAGTTGGCAGCATCAAAAGGCCCAGCATCCTTTCTCCCCCCTACCCACCCCTCCTCACCTGCTTGCTCTCAGAACATTAAGGAGGCTGGAAGCATCATTTTCTGGAACAGTCACTTTAATGAGACTGTTTTTTTGTTAAATTATACTGTGGTACCCTTCTTGGGTGAAGCCATCACACATCTCTAGGCTCAACTTGATTAAATATGCAAATAAATATTGGATAATTTGGATCCACACAAAATTCAGAAATAAATAATCTTGCCTAGTTGCAGATGGGATACCAGATACTAAGATATCTGACTTATTTTGCCTTTGCTTGAGCTACTACATCTGTTTAACAATCTAATATTTTTCTAGATGTGTATTATTATTATTTAGCAATATTTAGCAGTGTATCAACTTACCCAAATTCTAATGGTTTATAACATGAGATTCGGCTTTATTGGTTAAGTTTAGGTGGGTTCAGAGGATTTAAATCCACAAGCAAGCTTTTTTCCCCCAGAAATCAGAACTTTATATAATTTACTGGCTTTTTAAAAGTTATATTCCATCCCCTTTGCTCTTCCTAACCTCTTTTTTAATTATTATGATTATTAAAGAAAGCAGTTTTAATTACTGCAGGAAAAAACATAGGGTTCTGATAAAAATGGCTTCCAATATTTACAAGTTATGTAAATATTGGAAGCCTTTATACAAATATTGATTTGGAATATTTGATACTAAATAACTTGAGCTTGTTAAACTTTGAGAATTAGTGGATCTGGCTATTACTAGATATAGCTAGGTTCATACAGTGCAAATATTTATATTTTATTATGTGTGTGAAAATCCCTGAACTCACTGAAATTTAATGCAGAAACAAAACAGCGAGAACTATGTAACTTGCTGAATTCCTACTTTCCAAACAAACATAACTAATATTGGGGAAAAAAAATATTTGTATACAACCAAAGGATTTGAAAAAACTTAAATTCAGATGATTCCAATGGATGTACCTAAATGTGAGTGCCTTGGTTGAATCCTAACAAAATATCAATTATGTGGGCAATCAGAACAGATTGTGTGTGTGTGTGGGTGGGTGGGTGTTTTGGTGGGTGCGTGCACGCACGCGCACACACATGTGCATGTGTTTCTTTCTTAAATGAAACCTTCACTGAAGGAAAGAAGGCACAGGCTAAGGGTAAACTAATTCAGCCTGGTTTCTTTAGACTCAATATGCAGACCTTGTCATGGCACAAATAGCAATAATGAACTAGATCCATGGCATTCATTTTTTTCTTGGCTGAAAAAAGTTTATACATTGAGTACACATTATTTAATGTACATTAAGAAAATTCATGTAAAAGATCAGCCTATATGGAGGAAATTACTTTAAACTTATGTTACCTATACTAGGAACTGCTAAGCTAGATCAATAAACTTATGATATAAAATATGCATCTAAAATAGGTATAACAATTATACGTCTTTTGGATTTATTACAAGATTTACTTGGCAGAGAATAAAAGGAATAGAGTATTGGAGTACTGCATGCCGGAGCACACAAACACAATTGCTGGAATAGAGTTCTGCTTGGTACTGTATGTAAACAGGTAGTTCCCATTTGAAGAGATTCCCATGATCTACCTCCTTTGCCTTGTATTTTTAAAATCTAAAGACGTTTGTTTGTTTGTTTGTTTGTTTGTTTGTTTTCTGTAGCATTGTTACACTGGAGGCTTTAACTTAATTCATAATGGCTTCAAGAAATGTTTTAGCTTAAAGTTAAGGTTCTAGACTGTAGGACCTGTGAACCAGATATGGCAGGCCTTGGAGGAAAAATCCATTTCTAAAGTTTTTGAGAAGAGGTGACATTGTCATTGACATAGGGTTCTGCTTTTCTCCTTTGGGAGTGATCAAGGTGCTCTTGCCCACAAGTTTTAGGAAAAATTTTTGTCAGATGCATAGCCTATTTCTGCACAACATGTTCATATTAGATGAGCGAGTCTTTCTCCAACTTGTCACTTTCTGTGGGGCCTTATGAAAGCTATCATTTCAATATATTGAGAGAGTGCCAAGTTAAGAAGGCTGCTATAATTCTTCAGATTTTATATCACAGTAAAGGAGGCTCTATTTTGATTCAAGGTTGATCACTTTTTACTTTCCATATTTTCTCAGAAATTGTATACTTCGGATTTTTTTTAAAGCAACTTGATTTTACATAGCATGTATTAACTGGCCCTCAGTACAGTGTAAGATTCAAAGGGATAATTGGGACTGATCGTAATGTATAAAAAAAAGGGGGGGGGAGAACAGCAAAGTTGTTTTCTTACCACCACCAATTTTCTTGTTTAATTGGGAATTGCTTGGATATTTTCATGAATAAATGAATGTAGAAAACCAAACATAGATTTTTCCATCTGACCTTATCTTAACATTTAGACAGAGGTTTCAGAAACTGACATACATAGATTTTAATCCATTCTATACTATTATATTTGTAGTGATAAATTATCACTGTTAATGTTTTTTTCTGACAGAACATAGGATTTGCATATTTGATTAGATTTATTTGCTTCTAGTCCATTTTGGTTTCTCATGTTTTGGAGATATTTTTATTCACTTCTTCAACTACACACATTTCCAGATATATTATATATAGATTTCTAGAGAGCAAATTAAGAAAGGCCAGTGGACACAGGGATCCAAGGAAACTAAACTTTTACTAGAACATTAAACACTACAATGTGTAAGTACTGGTTGATTACAGATTGTTTCCTCAAATGCTTAGAATGAGATACTGAAAAGTGAGGATTTACACAAAGGTTATGAAAAAAGAAGAAAAATGACAAGAAAAAAAGAAATAAGCAAATTTGGGCACCTGTTGTTACCAAACTTAAATAATAGAACCAATGGAATAGTCTTATTTTCCATTTCATACCTTTGTGCTGCAGCTTCATGTAATAGTTGTATCTAATAATTTGAACTAGTGTAGTTGAGTATTCAGTTTTTATCTGGTTTTTAACTCACCAATTTTTGTACATTCCTTTACGAATGACCCTTTAAAAAAACCCATTTTGAAAGCAGAAGAAAGCATATTTGTCACAGTCACCCATTCCTAAAACTACAGTATATAAAGAAGCAACAGTTTTGGTAAAAGATGACCAAACAACTTCATCCCAATTAAAGAACACCACATCTAAGCAAAACCCAATTTCCAAAAGCATTTATAACCCATCATATAAGTCACTGGCCCAAAGATAATTTAACTATTGTATAAATCAGTGCTTTTTAAACCTGGCAACATTAAGATGCTGACTGGGGAACTCTGGGAGTTGATGTCCACAGATCTTAATGTTGCCAAATTTGAAAAACACTGGTATAAATTAATCATCAAATAGATTTGTATGCATATAACAAAGGCCTATGTATTTCAAAGATTTGATTTCTTTTAAAATGTATCATCTTCTTTTACGATTAACCTGACCAAATTGCACATCTTCGAAAATGTGTATCCAACCTGAAATCAGGACAAATCATCTTTGTGGTTACAATATCAACAGGTTTCTGTTTGTCTTTCAAATACATTATAACAGGTCATGAATTCTAGGAACTCAGAAATTATTTTGATATGTTCTTGTATAATAGATTGTGCCAAACAATAGAAAAGTACAACAATTTCTCTTTAATTTTTTCCTGATATTAAATTCAATAAAGCAATTAGATTTAGCAACATATTTTCTAGTACAACAGCTGATAATTTTACTCCATATTATATTTAGTCCATATTATATTTAGTCCATATTTATGAGCAAAGCTTTGTCTAGTTGAATCCAAAGTATTAAATTTAACTATTTTGGTGCCCAGTTGCCCCTAATCTTCTGAAATGGATATTTCTAGCCAGAGTCTCACCTGTGGCAGACAGTTAATTGTTTGTATGGTGCAAGTACTTGCTTCAAACACTTTAATCTCCAATAAATTTAAAAATTCTGATATTGTTTCAAGATTGTCTTTCTTTTCCTTGGTAATACAGTTATGTATATGTAACTTGGCCTCCTTGACTTTTGGGAATGTGTTACCTATTACCACAGTGTCTGATTGTGAGTAGCCTCATAGCAGCACCTACCAAGTGCCAAGTAGGAAATACAGTACTACACACAAGAAAACATTGTTAGCTAGTTTGAAGATTTAATCTTCCTTGCTTCTGTTTAGACCTTTTCAAGCCATCAGTGTTTTCAAAATAAGATACATTAAGGCATTTTTATTTAGGCTACCATTTTGGGTCAAAGAGCAAACTTGAATGTAACTTAAACTGCTATTCTGAACTGCTGCACCATTTTGTGATAAGAGGAATATGAGTTAATATTAACTGCATGGACTGCTTGTACTTCAGAGCCTTTCACAATACTTAATATGAATACTTTGAAAAGTCCTGTTACAGGTTTTTACTGGAATGAGGTGTTACATGGACTTACATGGAGCCATGGTGGCACAATGGGTAGAATTCAGTATTGCAGGCTAATTCTGCTAACAGCCGGGGGTTTGATCCTCACCGGCTCAAAGTTGACTCAGCCTTCCATCCTTCCAAGGTCAGTAAAATGAGGACCCAGATGGCTGAGGCAATATTCTGCCTCTATAAACTGCTTAGAACAGGCTGTAAAGCACAATGAAGTATTATATAAGACTAAGTGCTATTGCTCTAAAATGCACTTCCCTTCCCAAGATATCTTAGCTATAAGCAACTTTTTCTTGTAAAGAACAACTGTTATTGAATTGTTTTATGCTCTGACTGCATTAGCTTTGATAGCATCTAGCTACCATGATTTTTGGCAGCTTGGTTTCCTTTTACAACTCATCATTCCAAACATAACTGCCATTTACAGTGAGTTTGATAGCATGACATGGTCAAAATAAGTAAGGTAGAATTTTGTGATTTTGCCTTCCAGCAATATGTCTGGTTTTATATACAGCAAAATCTGCTTGTTTTGTCATCTTTGCTGTTCAAGGAATGCATAGGAGCCTTCTCCAACATCACAGCTAGAACAAGTCAATTTTCCTCCTGTTTAATTTTTTCAAAATACAACTTTTGCAACTGTAAGAAGGTATGGAAAGTCCAATAGTGCAGATTAATCTACATTTAGTTGCTTTTTCATACTTAATTCATGCTCCTCATTGCTGTGAGATCCAATATGATTTCATACTTTATTTCTGGACTGCATTCACTGCTTTGATCAATCTGCAATCCTAGAAATGTGAATTCTTGCATGCATTCCATCTCTTCACCATGAATTGTTATTTTGACATTTTCAGTCCTTGCAGTGTTCATGAGCTTAGTCTTTTTGACATTCAGGGAGAGGCCAAATTTCTCGCTTTTTTCTTTAATCCTTTTGATCAGAAGTTTCAGGTCTTCTTTGGTTTCTGAGAGAAGAGTTCCGTTGTCAGCATATCAAAGGTTGTTGATGTTCTTTCCTCCAATCTTTTCTCTGATTTCTGATTGTTCAAGTTTCAGCTTCTTTGTGATCAATTCAGCATATATGTTGGTTAAAAGTTAAAGAATGCAATCTTGCTGCACTACTTTCTCTAACTTAAATCAATCAGTGTTCCATTTACATAGTGGCTTCTGATTTATATATAGTGAATGCACTAACTTGGCTAAATATGTTGGAACTAACAGGTCTTCTAGAGCTCTCTGTGACATGATTGGCATAATCAAACACTTTCTTATAGACAATAAAGCAGATATAATTATTTTTGTCAGGCACAAAGAATCAGGACCATTTGTAAGGTTGCAGGATAGATTCATTCAAGCCTATACAAAAGAATCTGGTCAACTAATGTGATCAACTAAATTGGCACCAGATAAGGATCAACAGAATACATGAGGGATTGGACTTGGAGCACTTCTGGGAACACAATGACTCTAAACTTATGATGTGTTTAACTTCTCCTCCAAATCTGCCTGCTCTTTCCTACAGTTCTTTTGATATTCTTGAGATTTTTTTTCCATGATCCTTTATAGATTTGCAATATGGTCATGAGTTTCACAACTCCTTCTAAAGCCAGTGTTCATGGAATGAACACTGATAGTTTGAAATCATGTGCCCATGTGTTCATTTCTCAGATTTTCTGGCACAATTCTGCCACAATTGTCTGATGATTGTGGATGGTGCAGTCTTCAGCAAATCTGCAGGGATGATATCAATATCTGGAGTCTTGTTGTTTGGCAGTTGTCTCATTGCCCACATGATTTCTTCCTGAAGGATGGCTGGTCTATTTCTTCTTCCCTTTCCTCATCATCTTTGTTGCTGGCATATAGCTCTTCTATAAATAATTGCCATCTGTCTTGATACCTTGTTGGTCAGGCAGTTCTTTCCCTTGTTTGTTTTGATGATACTTTCATGAACAGTGAACAGTGTTTGAATCTTTTTGCATTCCTGGTATGAATCTTTATGCAGTCATCTTCTACTTGCTTACAATGCTGGTCCCACTCTGTTGATTTTTCTTGCTGCTCTTTGTAAATCTGCATTCAGTCTCCTTGCTTCCTCCCATTTGCCTGCTGCTTTTCTTTGCTTGGCTATTCTGATGGTTTCATCTGAACTTTGCTTGTTTTAAACTTAGAGACCACATTTAGTAAGAAAGGGGGGAGGAGGAGGAGGAGGAGGAGGAGGAGGAGGAGGAGGAGGAGGAGGAGGAGGAGGCTTCTTCAAGCAATTTGATTACATTATTGAGATATACCCAGCCTTGTTAGTTATCTGAGATAGGGAATCTTTCTCTGCTAGGCTCTTCTAGCAGAGACGCTGACCAGTTCTTTTGGTTAACAATTTCTGCCTCCTCCCAAGAGATGTTTTAATGAGCCCCTCCGACATGGCCAACGGCAAGAAGTGTCCTCTGGGCCACTGAGGTGAAGAGCCAAAGCTTAACCTACTAGACTAACAATAATTAATACAGCATTTTCCCTCCAATTCATCTCAATGCTCTAACAGTTACCTTTTTTGATTCTCGGTAAGCTACATAACATTAGGTCTATCACATTACATATACGTAGGAAATGGAAATATATGGCCTAATCTAAATGAATTTAGAATACTAATTAGGTGAAGGCAACGGGCATACAGGGAGTGACTGATTTAAGGAAAATTGAGAAATCTACTTTTTATTTTCATTAAGGACAAGAAATGAATTTTGATTACAAGTAGGCAGGCCATTTGAGCTGGAAAGTATTTGACTGCAAGGTTGTTGTTAAAAAAACATTTTAAGTAAGAAATAATCTATTCGCATAATCCACATATGCATACAGGCTGCTAAAATTTATGCTGTTGTATGCTGTGGTGATTATGTCATTGGATGTCCAGGTGGCAGCCTTGAAACCATTTCATTTTTAAAGGCTGACAATTTTCAAGGAGAAAGTATTTACTATATAGGCTATTCTGATTATATAGTAACTAACAATAATGAATCAACCCTAATAATAATAATAATAATAATAATAACAATAGTAGTAATAATAATAATATACCAGTTTTAATATTGCTAATGCTTTTTTTCTCCTTTAGTGATACTATCCTCAGTATGGGCATATGGATCTTTTATTTTTCAAGAAACACACATATCCAGTGAC
Organism: Grayia smithii; assembly: GCA_032468115.1. NCBI lineage: Eukaryota > Metazoa > Chordata > Lepidosauria > Squamata > Grayiidae > Grayia > Grayia smithii. Next base: position 297,302 of record JANHFM010000926.1, read on the forward strand.
ACTTTAGAGACAGACACATCATGTAGGATTAAAGGAAAGAGGGAAAGACATTGATAAAAAGATGAGTGTGAAAAAGAAATAAACATATTTAGTTTTTAAAAAAGGGTCTCGAGCCAACCCGAAAGCTCTTTAGTGATGGGAAGAGGGCATCAATCATGTCTCTGGGCACATTAAGCTGTTACATATTACAGCCATCTCATTTTAAGTGGTGTAAGGCTCATCCCATTTGCATATGTTGTCTTACAATCTGGCTGCAGGCCTGTCTCCACTGTGAATAAGGTGGCTGTGCAAGGCAGCTTGGGGTTGGCATAAAAGATGTGTCAGAATCAAGCTGCTCCACTAATCAGCTTTACTGGGACAAATACATGATAGTCTATGTGAAGCAATTGAGATAACGGTAATGCAGCATCCACTGGAATCATGTGTGTGTGTGTGTGTGTGTTTGTGTGTGTATGTGTGTGTGTATGCACTTATATATATACAGAGAGAAGGGGGGATAGTGTATCTTTCTGGTGTGCATGTGTGTATCTCTCTGAAGGGTTTAAGCTACCTTCAGATCCTTCCTAGAAAATGTGTAAATACTGAAGTGATGTTCTACTGACCTCTAAAGGCAGTTGCTTTGAGTTGTTGTATTTTTGTTAAAACTTAAGACTTTGTGCCACACATATCATTAACATTTTTTTATGGAGAGATACTGCTCCTTCACCAACAAAGTCATTCAATTTTTATAAATATATTTTCCTGTATGTCTAATGTTGTGGTTATTGTTACTACTGCTACTATTATTTCCACTTCAACACCAGTTGATAAGTATTCTCTCCAACCTCTAGTGCTTGTATAGTTCCTCTTCAATTCAGATTTATCCATGTTGTTCTATATCAAGACAGCACGCCCAACCCAAGAGGGATGACATCTTGTTTGCTTGATTTTTTTCTCCTGGGCCAGATATTTATAATTTGAATCATGTCCTGTGGCTGCTTTCTAAACAACTTTGAAACTTTATCCCCTCCTTAATTTCCTGCAGTGGGTGAAGCAAGCTATAAATCCTGCTTCTAGAGGAAAAGGCAGGACCTCATGGTGGGCAAAACAACATAGAGTTGAGCTGACATGGGGAGAAAGGGAGGGAACCTTTCAAAAGGCTATATGCCATAATACTTGATCAGTTCCTAAGTGGAAACTGTAGGATATTATTTTATTTATGAATGCAACATTGATGTCAGTCAATACTACCCTGTTCTCAGATATTTGATTAAAGCCCAGCATTAAAATAACAAGACGACTATCTTTCCTGTCACCACATCAACACTAGCATGACAGTTGCTAAATACGACAGAAACCACAATCGCTTTCTTTTTCTGATTTGCTACAACCATTATTGTAGCGTGAGTACATTTTTGTATGTGTGTGTGTGTGCTTGTGTGCACATGCATGCCTCATTGATCACCTGGAGACAAAAATCACAAATATACCCTGGAATTCATGACATAAAATAGGCTACGTGAATGGTTGATTTATGTTGCTGCTTCTTACATGAGGTCAGGAAGATCTTTTTTTCAGTTTCTCTTTAAGAATGATGGAAGGGTGCTGATTTTAAATGGGGATAGCAGAGGAGGTTGGGTGTCCCCCCCTCCCCAAAATGGCATATTGAAAGACCTCTAACACTGAATAGTTAGAAGATAATAACCAAATGGTAAAAAGGTCCCTGCCTACATATACCACCCTGCCACTGGCATTAATCCAGGCTTTGGGCGAATCTGAAATTTCCTAAAGATGTATTAGTGTCTTATACACATTTGCTCCTGTGCACTCATAATCCTTTTTACTGGCTTCTTAGTTGTATGCTTTGTATTTAAATTTTCCCTTCTGACCAAGTAAATCCCTTTAGATGAAGTGACAGCAGCTTTTCAGCACCCATAGCTGGGTGACAGCTGGTGTACAAGCTCTGAAAAGACGGCAGAGTGTTCCTCGCTAGCTTTCCTCAAGGCCAGCGTCAACCACCAACTGAGCGATTTGTTAGTTCCTCCTTTAAGCATCAGTCAGCTGAAGAGGCTCATATTATATAGCGAAGTAATACAATAGCTATCAATATAAACAATATCTGCACTCCTGGCTTTCAACCGTGCTTTTAATTAGCTACTGAATTATGTGAACCTAGTACATTTTCATTAAACCCAGTGTAACCCTTTATTAACTCTCTGTGAAGGACAGTAAGTCCGTTGTAGCCTGGATTTGGGCATAGTCATTTAAAATCTTTGCTTGAAAGGAGTAACCATTAGGAGTTTTTAAAAGAAGAGACCAGCAGTTAAAACACTGTAGTGAGAGGCCGTGGGGGTGGTAATTCTATTCCCCCCACCATCCTCTCTCCATGTAAAATGTATCTCTTGGTCATTCAGTGACTAATCTATTCTGTTTTTTAAGCTTAGACTTGCTAGTTTTCTTTTTGGAAATTAGCAAGCTTTGTCATAAGGAAAAGAAAGTTGCTCTGGCAATCTCTCTAGAAAAGCCATTGCCAAAAATAAATTATTTTAGAAATGGGATATTCAAGAAAGAGAAGTTTCCTGGATGCGCTGTTTCTTGTAGAGAGTTTCCAATGGCTGCATGAATAAATAGAGGTGCCCCTTTTGGTAGTTCTCAGTATTTAATCCATCAAAATCATTCTGTTTTTAAAATGAAAAATCACATTGTTCAAACATTAATTTAATACATGTTTTTTATTCGTAGACTTGAGATTATGTGGGAGTTGATGGTGCTAGGAAAGTCACGCATTTAAATCACGGGTAAGGTCTATGTCACGAGTCATAGCAGTTAATGCTTACCTTTGTGATTTACCAAACCGATCCCACAACGTGCACTTAGACATACACAAAAAATTACAATAACATATTTGAGTGATATCGATGATCTTTTGAACAGACTTAAAAGATTTTAGCTCAGCGTCAGTCTAATTTATGATAATCAGAGAATTTCATAGCAGCAGTATTTTTATGTATTTATTATATATGTTTTTTAAAAAAACAGTACTTCTTATTATATTTTTCTGAAAATAGAATGCTTTCAATAGTAACAGAATTTCAGTGGCACAGAAACGTTGCCAACTGACAATTTAAAATTAAATATTTGACACCTTAATCTCAAATTGACTACATACAATTCTCATCAAAATTAGTACTGCTACCTAATATTTGGAGGAAAAATGTCAAATATGCAACTTGCAAGAAACTCAGTGTGTATGAATAGAAGCTAATATATATATATATATCTTATCTTATCTTTCCTTATCTTTCTTTTTTAAAATATGCTGGGTTTGACATGTTTATTCTTTTTATAATTTTTTTGCTGTCTGCCACCCAGTGGTACTTCTTGTGAGATGTACAGTAATATAAACTTAGTAAACAAATAATCAAATAAGTAGTGTATGATAAACATCTGTTTAAAGGATATATATATCCTTGTCGAAACGTCGCCAAGATACTCCCAATCTTACATGGGAAAAAACACGAATATGCCAAGACTTGCACATATATATATATCCTTTATATAAAAAAAGAATAATCACACTGGAGACCAAGGGAACCCTTCATCAGAAACTTTGTACCCATGTACAGTACATTATAAAAATAACAATATTAATAATTTCCATGTTTATTATAAGAAGCTCTACTGAGATAAATAATGCACTTTTAAGATTGAAACATTCTTTAAAATATTTTATTTTTGTATTGTTATTATTCCCATATCATTCTTATTTTCCATCCATATCAATATGACTTTGAATTGAAATTTTTAATAGCATAAAATACACTTCTTACTGTCAGATTTGGCATAGTTTGCAGACAATTCACACTGACAATATTGGACTTATAATAATACCATCTAGTACCTAAAATACTCTTACTGCTTCTTTTTTTCCTCTTATATTTTAAAAGCCATGTCAACTAGCAACACCTATCCTATTCCTTGTCTTCCTGGGATTTACAGAAACACTCCCTTAACACATTCCCTTCCACTTCTGAGACTGAAAACACTCACGCACAATTTTGATTTTAACTTGTTTGGGGAGGATGGCAAGATTAGCTGAGACAATCTGTATTTTCCTAACTAATATGAGGAAACACAATCTTGTCAAAGGTGTTGCTGGAATCATAATGTAGTTTTCTGTATTTATCTTCCCTGAATACAGGTATGGAAAGATAAGTGAAGAAAAATAATAGGCAGAATAGGAGAAGGAGGCAATTTGAGAGGGGCATGATCCAAGCATGAATTCTAAGAAGCTTAGATGTTATCCTCATCACAGTTAAGGTTGCAAATTTAAGGATGAATTTTAAAAAATGTTGAAATCAAATAAATGAGAGTAGCTACAACTAGCTTTAAGGAGTTGACTACTTCTTGCATAAGCCACTGTGTGGGTTATGCACTGTGTACTAACATTAACTGCAGATCTACAAATAGAGAAAAAAAAATCTTCTAAACAGATATTGTGCATGTTCACTCCAGCACGTCCCAATACACAAAATAATCTTTCCTTCGAATCCATCATAGTTGAGAAATTTAATTTTTATTCAGTGCAGAGACTGGAACCTTATTCTTTGTGCTTCATTCTATCTTTGCATTTTCAGTGTATCACACACACATGCACGCACACACCCCACTTATATTTTTTTCAAAAATAGTTTTTTTTAAAAAAATCAAGAAAGGATTAAAAAAAATAGGGCATACCTGTATGTTTGGTGTCTGTTTACATTTTCTGTAATGTAGTCATTAAGCACACAACGTCGACTTAAAGGATGTCAAAACTGACAAGCACACTATGATTGATGATGCTGTGCTAGACTAATTCTTACCAGGTGCAGTGTGATGTGAATTCAAATGTAGCTCAGAGAGCTTATTTGTATTAGTAAAGTTATGCTTTGTCAAAGTTCTCTGACTTCTTTACCTATCAAATCCATCTTTTAATCCAAAGTG
>JANHFM010000926.1:302363-317713 GCA_032468115.1 Grayia smithii
CAAACTCTTTATTTTAACTGGAAAAGTTGGGGGTCGTCTTATACACCCAGTCGTCTTATACACCGGAATATACGGTAGTTGTTAGAAACATCTCAGGATAATTTTAAAAGTAAGGAAAATAGAAGCTTTGGGGTTTCAGACAGAATGGGTAGATTAACGCAGAATCTGTCTGTCTGTCTGTGTGTGTGTGTGTGTGTGTGTGTGTGTGTGTGTGTGTGAGAAAGACAGAGACAGAGACAGAGACAGAAACAGAGACAGAGAGAATGACAGACAGAGAAAAAAAGAGAGAGAGATTTATTAAAGTAATTACTAACCAAGAGGTATTAAATAAAATTCAGTCTCTGTGGGAAAGAGAACAAGCTGAATTTAAAAGCAATTATAGTACATTAGATTTTTTATCAATTCCTCATGAATTATTCTAAAGATGAAATGAACATATGAGTTCCAATTGTGTAGAGTTAGTCAATTATGAGTCAACATTCAATCCTTTATTGTAACTTATAAGTACAATCACGGATCATGGATGTTAGAAGGCCCAGATAAGCATCAGAAATCAGGTACACTAGAATTCTGGTTTTTGTTTTTTGCAATTAAGTATGGCACAGGGGAAATGAAACCCAAAAATTATGAACAGGGAAAAATTAAAATTTAAACTACTTAAATCATATTAAATTAGAATTGTGGAAATAATAATGCAGCTCATTTTTAAGAAAATCCTAGAAAAATTTGCTCATTGGATTTAATGGAACTTTATTCCTAAAAAATGTATAAGGGCTGGAGCCTTTGCTATTTTTCTTTTTAATAGTTTATAATTGCATTAAAATTCTGGTATCTATTTTACAGAACAACCCAAAGTAGAATAGATGGAATAAAGAATAGTGACTAAATTATTGTTTAACAGATCTCAAATCTTCAACTCTCAAAAAAATTAAAAGGCATATAGATCATTTACTGTATATGCCTTCATAAACTGGAAATTAGATACTCTGCCAAAATATACGATGAATCCAAAGCTAATTTACCACTTTGCCAGTATACCAGCAGCAGGTGTGTGCAGTTTCTTCTCCCCCACCCCATTGGCCTCCTTTGCCAGAAAGAAGAGAGCTTCAACTAGGTCCAGTCTATATAAAATTGGCTTCTCAAGGCCTTTTTCTAAGTGTTAAGTTAAACTTCCACATTTACTGTTAGAAGTGATCTTCTTAACTGCACCTTCTAGTACAATATACCTTCCTTTAACCAGATTTAATGGATCAATGGGCTATTGTATGGGACAATTGGCTATGGCTTTTGAATGACACTGTAAAGACATCAAGACAGATAAAGCTAAACAAACAACCTATCAGGAGACTGATTTTGCAGACTTATAAAGGAAATAGTTGGAGAGTTAGTTCAAGCTTCTTACTTTTTTGTTTTAATGATTTATATGACTCTCATGGAGTGTTTATAGGTGACAACCAGCCATGGAGGGATTTGTAGATGACAACCAACAGTTGCCTATAATGTTCCTTACAGAGGGCCTGAAGAAAAAACATTGGTTTATCTCCCAGGTGAAGCCAACCTTCTAACTAAGGAAGATTGGTGGCTACCTTTGGTTGCAAAAAGGTGGAGAAATATTGGTGTTCTGCCACCCTTATCACCACACCTTTTAGAAGCACACCACATCTTTTAGAAGCAGCTCTAACTTGTGTTTGGTTTATTCATTCTTCATAATTCTTCTGCAGCATTCCAGGCATCTCTTCATTGCAAGTCTTGACATGACACACACCTTCTGAATACTGGTTGGCAACATTGGCCAAGCCATATCTCTCTGGCACTGGGCCAAAGGCTTCTGATATTAGGAAACATGAGGGGCCATGGAATGGTAGGACATTTCTAGAGATAGTGAGGAAGAAGTCTATTTCCAAAAGAGCCTGTTTCCAAAATGGAAAATAGAGGACTAAGAAGATAAAGAGTTGCTGAGTGAGTTAAGAGGACAGGGCCAATAAGTAATTGTTCCCTCAGTTGGAATTCATTTATGTATCTATCGGTTTATCAATCACATTTATATAGCTGCCCATTTCACCATAGGTGACTCTAGGCAGTGGACAAAAATAAATAAAATACAAAAAATAAATACAAAAAATGTTCAATATAAGAAAACTTTATTGGAATTTACTGAGATGGTCATTTTTCTTTCTTTCCTTTCAATTCATATTTTAAGCAAATGTTTTATTTATGAGGAAAAAAGATTGATTCTCCAAAAGACATAAATGGATGACAATGTAACTTATGTGTAAATTAGACTTATTTTTACAACAGGGACCTGCTCCATACTTTCATCAATCCCAGAAATTACAGTAATTAAGCTAGGCTTTATGGACAGACTGTACATTATTATTTTTTGCCTTATCAGTTTTGTGATTGTTTTACTTGACTTATAAATTGCAAGCAAGAACTGAAATCTGGGTAAGAACTGTGTATGGGAGTGTTAATTGCTGTTGGACAGGAATACAACTTGTGGCCCCTGTGACTGCTATTTAGGTCAACATAATGCATTGAATTTCCTGGGAAAGGATAGATTTGAGCCTGGATCTCCCTCAACTCTCATGCAAGCCTTTCCCTCTCCCTCATACAAATCCAACATCTTATCCATACTTGATCTTATTTATTCTGTCCCTTCCTCCCTTATTTTACTTTTTGGGAGTGGAGGGCTTCATTTCTTTGGAAATCAGACTGAATCAGTTAAACTATAATCTCATCATTTCAAAACTGATTAGGACAGTATATGTGAAGATATTTCTGATTTTTTTTTTAATTGAAAGCAACCCATAGGAACATTCTATATATTATGTACACTCTATGTAACATGTGGCCTGGAATTATACTCAAGCAATCGAACTCATATTATGACAGGACAGTACATAACATTTTTCCCCACAATTATTTGGCATATTTAAATTGTAATGTGCTGAAATCCAGTTGTTCAGGATCTGGAGAATGTTGTAAAGTAAATGTATATTCATCCATTAGTGGCTCCAGAAATTCCTTTTCCATATCATTGCACATATTTTCAAAAAGTAGTTAAGATCCAATAATCAGGTAAGGATAATGTTTTTAGAGAATCCTTTTGGAGAACATTGAGAATGTTGGACCTATTTTTAATTCTGATATCAATTTAAACAAACTGTTTAACTCCACACTATAGGAGAAAGGTTACAACTTTTCCTGCTTTGGGGGAGATGGGGAAAACATTCCTTGATGTTATAGATCTCACAATTTTATTAATCAAACAATGCTTGCTTATGTATCAGTAACACATTTTGTAAACAGAAATATATAGCATCACATTCAATGCTATAGATACTTTGTTTAAAAAAGGATAATTATATTTAAGAGAAGAAGATATTTAAGTGAAGAGGAAAGAGGAACCAAGGATGATTAGAGATGGTTAATTACTGTAGATTGTAAATTAAAATTATTGATGTGCTACAAAACAACCCTTAGTTATTGTGTGTTAAACACTACTAAACTAGCAGAGCTGAAATAATAAGTAATGACTGATAACAGTACAAATCACTTTGCAAGCAAGTCTGAACAGCTGCAAGTCCAAAGGTTCTCGTGATCAGTGAACTTATTATAAATGCTGCCAACATACAGAAGCAACAGGGAATTATTAGCTTTCAGATGGCCAATGTCATCTTATTTGTCAGCATCTCCCAGAAGTGAACAAATTAATCCTCAGTTCTTGACAAACAGTAGCATAGTCTGAAATAGCGACTCTGACAGTATCTCTACATAACAGAAATTGTGAACTAATTATTTTTAATTAGAATGATCTAAATCATCATTTTTAACTAATAAACCATAGCATTAAAAGCTCTGAATGTTTCATGTTGAATGCAAGTAATTTACAAGAAATGAAGAAGTGTAACTTGTCTGGTTTATGATTGTTGTCAATATCTTTCTAGGGATATATTCAGAGATACAAATTCATCCTCTTCCTTAGACTTATTGCCTGCTTCATCACTTCTCCACTACCTGCCATAATATGAGTGATAACAGTTCAGTGAAGAGTAATCAAATGTTATAATGTATTGCTCTGACCCCAACCCAACAGCATTGGGTCATAAAATAGGACTCACAAGCAATGATACTGAAGTACTTCAGTATTGTTATTTAAGGCTTTATTCTAAGACAGTATAAGAAAGCAATATAGTGACATGAAATAGCAATAAAGGAACATTCAAGAATATAAGATTACAATAAGATAAGAACCTTGAGGTCAAGTAGGCCTTTATCTTCCTGGCCTTCAAAAATCCATGAAGATAGAGCTTCTTCACAAGCCTTGGGGTAATGTGAGGCTGCAGCTAAATCAAGCTCTAAGGTTTCTTTCTGGATGTACAGAAATATGTTGTATTTGGGCTCTTTTTAAAATGTTTTTAATTGTTTTATTAGTGATTATGAATGTTCTATACAGTACAAAAAACAGTTATGCAAAAAAATCAAACATCAATAAATTAATTATGCCCCTTCTGCTAGTCAGGAAAGGCCAAAAATGTAAACCAAATCCAGCAAATATTCAACACATTTCCAATTAGATTTGCACTGAAATTCCATCCAATAGAGATTTCTACCTGGCTTAGATAAGTCTCTGATCCATTATTGTTTTTATTAAGGGCAAGGATGATGAGCTTATCTTACCTTGGAATGTACCGCCTACTCCTGCCAGAAACGAGACACTGATGTTAAAGTAGGATTCCCCCTAATGGATGACACCATTAAGGTTAAGAAGTATTTATTTATACCAGGTGCAATGACACCATCTCAAACTTAAGAAGGAGATTTCTTCTTCTTCTTGTGCCATATCCATCATCAGACATTGGCAATCATGTTGGTGATCCTATTTTTATCAACAGCCGCATGAAAAAGAGCTGCTCAGTTTAGTCCAAACCAGTTCCTTAGATTTTGAAGCCAATGAGACAGAAAAATAAAATATAAAGTTTTAGTGACTAATACACCCTTCCCACATATATACATATGCATATGCATATACATACTGATTTCTTAAATTGTTTAGCTGAAGTTGAGTCCATTCTGAAGAAAGCAATAGTTCAATTCATTTTGGAACAAGCTGAGATTTTCCATGGTACCATATACATTCCCCAAATATATCTTGGAAATGGAGCTACTGAGAGATAGCTTTACTAACAAAGCAACATAAAAGAAAGCCTATAAATCAGATGAAGCAGCAGGGAAAAAAATAAGACATCCCTGCCAATCCATTTGTAGAAAAGATCCAGCCTGCACCACACACCCAACACTTATCATTTCCCTTGGCATCCCTTTGGACGATAGATTTCATTCTCCATTTCACAGGTACTTTAATGAAGAAGACTCTTTCACTCTTCTTTCAGACACAAGTAATAAAGTGGAGAGACCCCAGAGGCTTGGCCAAAGATACAAGTTATTCTTCTTGAAATCATCCTTCCCTGTTCTCTCTCAGACCCATAATTTATGTTACAGCTATTTATTCTTCCCTTAATTATCTTGATGGCTAGCCCAGTGTAAAAGGATAGTTTGCTTGTGTCTGATACATTTGTATCTCAGAATATAATGAAATACTGGAAATTTATTTCCAAGTTCATAATGTCTCCATTAGTCTTCTACGGGAAACATTTCCCACAATTTGTCTCAGCATTCGTTTTGTATATGTGTTGTATGAACAATGAGATATCCTCTGAGAAATTCATCCCCTGAAGATGCATATTATATCAAATGATTGTTTTCTTCCATCACATCTTCCAGTACTCTTACACCGACATGAAAAGCCCTCCTGGGAGCTTTACAGTATTTATAAGCCTTTCTTGTAATACTGACCATATAAAACTGATTTAAACATCAAAGCAATTTTCTGTCACTCTTTGGATATAGTTGGGCAGTTGGGAAAAATTTATCTAATTATACCTACAGGAAATCTTACACTCCTGTAGTCCTTTCTCATGACTCCAGAATTTCCCCTGAGTATGCTCCCAACACTCCTCTATCAACCATGGCTAAAAGTCTGGGCTCATCCAAGTGTGAGATACACAAAGTCACTTTATTCATTTATGTATTTATTTTATATGGCCACCCATCTTACACAGGTGACTCTGGAAAATGTACAATGATTAAAAGCATGAAACTACAACACACAATCCTTAGTGGCCAAGGATAAAACAAAGACCCACTCTCCCTTCCCCCGCCCCCCTGTCCCCCCAAAAAAACCCAACTACAGATCAATAGCATCAATGGTCTACTAATGACCTGGGGAATGCAGCCTGGGGAAACAGCTAGGTCTTCAGTGCCTAATGAAAGACTAACAGGAGCAAGTTATTAAAATCTGTGGGAAGATGCTGTTAATAAGACAAATGCTGCCACTGAAAAGTATAACTCCAGAATCAACAAGATAACATTTTTTTGATGGAAGGGATTTGGAGAATACTATCTCTGTTGGATTTTGTCAGACAAGCAAAAGCAATGGGAGGAAGATAGTCCCACAAATAGCCATGTTTTACACCATGTAAGGTTTTATGGGTGATTGCCAATGCTGTGAATCCCACTGACTGGGAGTCAGTGCACCTGGCAGAACAGCAGTATTACACAGGATAATGAATAACATCAAAAATTTCCTGTGCCATTATATTCTTCAGCTTCCAAGTACAATTTAAGACCAGCCCCATGTAGACCATGTTACAATAATCCAAACCAGAGATAACTAGGGCATGAGCCACCTTTAGCAAGACTTCCCCATCCAGGAATAGGCACTGACCTGTGCCAAGTCTCCCCTGGCAATGCATGCTACCTACTCTTTTAGCAGGAGCCTAGAGTCTAAAAGGGCTCCATAGTGTACATCAATTCTGACTGAGGAAGATTTTGCATCATAGCTATACTCACTGCAACTTTTAGATCTTTGATTTGTATGCCTAATCTGTCTCGAACTGCTCAAACTGCTTTTGATACATTGGACTACATTGGACTATTTTTTTCTTTTTGTCCAACCTATCAAAAACAGAAATGGATGTGCTGTAATTATTATTAAGCCTATATCTTATTTAGGGAAGAGTATGAAATTTGAACAGATAAAGGGGAGGGAAACTATTCAACAATTATTTGCCTCAAAAATGGGGACTTCCAAATCTGGGGCAAGTATAACAACTGATGTATGTAGGGGTTATAGGTAAGAAATTTAATATAAGTTACCTATTTGCCTTAAATGAGTTCAGCTCATTGATATTGGTCACTTTATTCCAATCTTTTGAACTAAAGTTTATGAAGGCTAGATAAAATTGTGACAGAGCCATATTTTCATTACAATTCAAGATAAAAAGCTTCATTAGAAGCTTCTCTAATTACCCATCTGGCTATTCATTAAATGTACTGAGAAAGAAAGTTCTCATATTGCTTTGGCTTTCAACTGACTTGAATCCTGTCCAAAGGCTAACAGTCTTGGTCAGGGTTAGTAAAGGCAGGATCAACTCACAGCAATTTCTAACAAGTCTACAATCAAACTCAAGAAATTAATCATTCAGACTCAGGAGCTGGTGAGACACATTGGTGCTAGACAGCCAGAAAAACAGCTCTCAGTTCAAACAACAATATAGAGCTTCCATTAAAGAGTATGGTTGAAAGATAATATTAAAATACTAAGTACAAAGAGTCAAGATAAAACAACATATTTTTATTTGTTTATTTCTGTGTTTGTTTACTTATTCAAACAATTTATGTGGCTGTCCATCTCAAAATGGTGAGATGCAAGATGAAAAGAATTTGAAAGTCAAGAACAACAAAATTAATAAAATATAATAAAAAACAATCAGTATAATCCATGCCAGAACATTTAAGATAAGTTCATTTTACAATCAATATAAAAACAATATCCAAACTATTTAGCCATAAGGGCTTGTTGTTTGTCTCATCCCAAATGCCTAAAGGAACAATCAGGTCTTTAACACCTTACAGAAGGCCAAAAGCTACTCCACAGTGGCACATAGGACAGGGCACAGAGGATAGAGAAGATGACATTTCTTAACAGAGGGACCTGGACCAGATCTACCCTGTCAATTCTGGGGTAGAGTCATATGCTGTGATACATAGTAGCATTACCTAATCTTACTTCCAAATATCTTAATGTCAAATAGATATTAAGAGATCTAAATAGTAGTAATGATAGTAATAATAGTAATAGTGATAACCTACTAATTGTAGAGAGTGGGAGATAGGCAGTTATTAACTATAATAAATAAATAAATTAGATACAAATATTAACAAATCAAACAATTATCTTATTTGTTATTTATTTTATTTATTTTAATCTAATTTCTATGCCTCCCTTCTCCCAAAGGACTCAGGGCAGCTTATAATAAAAACATAGAAAATATAAAAAACATAGACAAACATAGACAAACAACATAAAACACTACAAGAATTAAAAAAGGGGAAATAATAAAGGTTAAAAATTTAACAATTTAAAAGGTATTTTAAAAGTAATTTTAAAATGGTCAGCCATAGCCTGCTTGGTAAAAAAGCCACGTCTTCAGGTCATGGTGGAAGGAGCGAAGGTCTGGGGAGGTCCAAAGTTCCACGGGTAGATCATTCCACAGGATCGGCGCTCCCACAGAGAAAGCTCTCTCCCTGGACGCTGCCAGCCGACATTGTCTGGCTGAGGGCACCCTGAGGAGGCCAACCATATGAGAGCACACCAGGCGCTGGGAGGATGCTTGCGGCTGCAGGTGGTCCTGCAAGTACTCTGGGCCTAAGTCATGTAGGGCTTTATAGGTTAAAACCAGCACCTTGAAGGGCAACCGGGAGGGCAACCGGGAACCAGTGCAGCTCACGCAAGAGTGGTGTTACATGGGAGTATCATGGTACTCCCATAACCACCTGCGCGGCCACATTCTGGACCAGTTGGAGCCTCCATGTGCACCTCAAGGGCAGCCCCATGTAAAGGGCATTGCAGTAGTCCAGCCTTGAGGTGATGAGGGCATGAGTGACTGTGCATAATGCATCCTGGTTCTGGAAAGGGTGCAACTGGTGCAACAAGCAAACCTGTGCAAAAGCCCTTCTGGTCATAGCCGTCAGATGGTGAATCCAGGAGGATGTCCAAGTTGCGAGCCCTTTCCGAGGGGGCCAAAGCTTCCCCCCCATCAAAAGCTATGGGACCTCTTGGACTCGACATGCAGATATCTACAGCCACTCGGTCTTGGAGGGATTGAGCCTGTTCCTCCCGATCCAGACCCGTACCACCTCCAGGCACTGGGACATCATGGCAAGGGCATCACTGGGTTGGTCCGGGGTGGAGATGTAAAGCTGGGTATCATCAGCGTACTGATGATACCTCACCCCGAAACTACATGGATGCTATTCAGCAGATTCTGACAAGTTCTGGAGAACCAGTAGTGGAAATTTTAAGTAGTGTGGAGAACCAGCAAATACCACTCCTGGCTACCCCCAGAGTGGGATGGGAATGGAGATTTTGCAATACCTTTCCCCCAGGAGTGGGGTGGGAATAGAGATTTTGCAATATCCTCCCCCCAGGAGTGGGAACGGAGATTTTGCAGTATCCTTCCCCTGGGGTGAGGTGGGAATGGAAATTTTGCAGTATCCTTCCCCTGCCATGCCCACCAAGCCACGCCCACCAAGCCACACCACTCTCACCAAGCCACGTCCACAGAACTGGTAGAAAAAAAAATTGAATTCCAGTACTGGTTAGGATATTTAAATACCTTGGGGTGGTTTTCCACTCACAAGGTACATGGAAGCTCACCTGGATTATACATTGCAATCAGCCCTCAGATCTTCAAATGCCATTAAACATTTCTTCTTCATGGGCAGAGAACAATTAGTCCCTGTTGCCTTAAAGCTTTTCAAGGCCAAAATATTGGCACAAATTCTTTATTGGGCACAAATAGAAATCTTTGTGGAGAGAACATATTTTGCATTTGGAATATTGTATTGTAACCTTTTCTTCCCTAGAATAGTCCATGAGGGCCTATAGTTTCTTTCTGAGGCCATCCCAGGTTGGAAAGAGAGTATAGTTCTGTCATCAATATAAAGAAATACAGACAGCTGGATATTAAACATCAGGGGAATTAAATTATTATTTTTTGTTATTATTATAATTTCAAGGGAAAAGGAAACAATATAGATAAAAGTATGTAAGAAATATAAAAAAGATGATGATCATGATGATGATGTTATCCATTCACTTGAGTCTAACTCTTGGTGATACTATGGGCCAGGTCTCTCCACATCTTCTGAGCTTGCCCTATTACTTTGAGTTTTTCTAGCTGACACTAGACAAAGCTGTCTAGTGTCAGCCTTGATAGTGTCCAGCCACCATGTTCTTTAATGGCTTGGTTTCCTTTTATTGCTAACTGTTGCAAACATAATTGCTTTCTCCAATGAATTCCCCTGCAGGCCAAAGTAAGTAAGAAGCAGTTTCATGATTTTGCCTTCTAGTGACCTGTCTGGTGCACACCAGTACATATCCAATACGGTATAAGCAGTACAATATGGGTGAACAATTAACTAACATAGCTCTAATTGCCAGTAACATATCATATGGATAATACATTCCAATAGCATTAAAAGGGGGATGGACTTCTTCCTGAGCTAAAGTGGTGACTATTAAATTCACATTTCAGTTTTAAAAAGTGGGAGGGGCAGAATACAATCTTGTTTCACTCCTTTATGGATTGACATATCTACCACCAGAAAGCTATTGCTATCACATCTAACTAATTTGTCTTAACATAGCAACATTCTAATCAGGCAAAGTAACTTCCAATCTACAGAGGAATGAATCAGCATCCAATACATTCATTCCCTGGGAATGGAATGGAAGGTTGATTTTAAATCATTGAAGGCAATATAAGGGAATGGGAATAAGTGTGCATGAATTTTTCTACTTGAAACTATAAAATAGCATATTGTTTGATCATTGATTTGCACTCCCTATAGTCCACTTATTCATTAGATAGATATTGCTGCTATTCCAGTCAATCTAGAAATGTGCATATAGCATCCTGGAAATTCTTAGGAGGCTAATGGAATGACTACTAAGGGAGTTCATGCTATTGCCTTTTTTGAAAATGGGACAACAATAGAACGATCCCAGCCTTTAAGCATTGGGAATATGTGTGTTAAAAAAAATTGAAGAAGAGATTCAAAAATCAATATTACTTTTTTATTTTGTAAGAATCAGGTCAGTGCCAGGGACTTGAGGTGCTTCCAATTATCTGTAAGTATGCCAAGCAAATTTTGATCACATGACCATGGGGATGTTGCATCTGTCATAAATGTAAGGCCTGAGTGTAAGTCACTTTTTCAGGGTCATTGTAATTTCAAATGATTGCTAAATGAATAGCTGTAAATAAAGAACCACCAGCTAATGGTGCCCTCTTGTATTTCAAGGGCATTGGTTGAAAAAAAGCAAGCAACTTGTGAGCATATATTAGACAAGTCCATTTGAACCATTTCCCCAGGACTGCTAGTGTCCAGCAAAATGTCAGAATTATCTTTAATTGATGAAAGAAAGATGTCTTTGTAGTCTTATGATTTCCCAGTTGTCTTTGACTGCCATTTTGTATTAGAAGTAGCTTGGAGTCTTTATTTTATAGTATTAGAGCAGCATAGGGCTCTGCAGTCTCTTCTAGCTATTTTGTTGTATGAGCAGAGTTGTATTCTGTTTTGAATAATATCTATGACTGTTCTTCTTTAGCTATCATAATGTAAGAATTAATCAGTATGCTTTCAAAAGAACCAAGCAGGATAGTCCTGGGTTCATAGAACATTTAGCTATATTCCCTGCTGTCAAAGTCAAAGATAAGGTAGAAGAAACTTGGCAGCTCTCCAAGTTAGATATGGCCTTTTGGAAGGTGTGAGCTGATGAAATATCTAGAAGTGGGTTCACATTTTGATCAGTTAACACTTGAGTGGGGATAATTCCAAAAGTTTTTGAATAGATCTTCATTTCTAAATGTGTTCATGGTATTATTGACTTGCTAAGAAAGAACTGAATCAGATGAACTAATTTATTACATTAATCCAGGAGGGCAGAGTCCTTGTTATTTTCTGGGTCTGATGGAGCACAACAGTTGCTGTTTTCAGATTGCTTTATCAGTTGGTGGCATAACCAATGCAGAAGTTTGATGACGGAAATTTGCTTTCGGTAATCACTGCAAAGGAAATTGTGTGGGTTTCAAATGTTTTCTTCAAAGCATCTATCTTTTGAGAGAGAGTTGTTAGTTTTTCAAACATAGCCACTATAGTCTGAGCACTTAAGTCAAATAAATCTGAAGTGTGTGTTTCTGTGTGACTGAGATGTTATTTAACTCTTTAGCTGGTGCATCATAGATATAAATAATATCTTTCACATGGTCAGAGACAAAATTTTCCTGAAAGTTTTCATTCATTGTAATCATCATTCTCAATCAGGACAAAGGAGTTTGCATGCCTATTGATTGCTGGGCAGAACTTCAAATATATTCATAGAAATCCAGGAAATTAAATCTTCAGAAGAAATTTTGAGGTGAGGAACTCATTAATTTTCAATTGTTTTGCTCTCTATGCTGATTTCAAAATCTTAACTCTTCTGTATTTCTTTTTCTTTCCCTAAATTGAATGTCAGAAATTTAAAGTCATAAATAAAATATTAAGAGAGCAAAAGGAAAAAGCAAGAGTAATAATAACAAAAGTCTGATAAAAGAAAAACTTGCAATGATTTTACTAAAAGAGTAAATTGATACCTTTTAATAAAATGTATTAGTTGAAGATGTGCTACTATATTCCTTTTTTTTTTTTGGTTTTTTGGTCCACCATAGAAATTATTCAAAAGATATATGAGATTATCTGGGATATGAGTGATTCTCTGGCTACCTGCACTTTGTTGGGATATTCAGTGTTAAAGGTCTTTGAATGATCAATATGCAAAAAGTGGTCATATTTTTAAAACAAACAGCATCTTTCAAAATTTTCCTTTACATTATCCTCCCAATTTCCAATATTCAAAACTCTTTATTCTGTTTTTTTTCCTCCATTATCAATAATGGTAAACTTGATTAGAATTTTTAAAGTTAATGTTTATTAATGCATGAGAAAGAGAGAGACAGAGAGAGAATACATATGTGTTGTATATGTACTGTGTAACACATACATTTTTATTAGCAACAAGTTCCATATTGCTGACAGGGTTTCTTTTATTATAATTAATGTAGAATTTTAATCTACCTTTAGGATTTTAGTTAGATGAAAGAGATGGGGTATCTTGCCATTATCTAACCCACTTCTAAAACTGAATAATAGAATAACAGAATTGGAAGGAAATTGGAGGTCTTCTAGTCCAACCCCCTGCTCAAGCAGTAAACTCTATACCATTCCGGACAAATAACTGCCCAATCTCTTCCTAAAACCCTCCAGGGATCACTCACAGCTTCTGAAGGCAAGCTATTCCATTGAGTCAAGTCAAGAAACGTCTCCTTAGACCAGTGTTTCTCAGCCTTGGCCACTGGAAGATGTGTGGACTTCAACTCCCAGAATTCCCCAGCCAGCAGAGCTGGCTGGGGAATTCTGAGAGTTGAAGTCGACACATCTTCCTGTGGCCAAGGTTGAAAAACACTGCACTAGATGATCAGTGGAGGTCAAACACAATATATTTATTCAACCCAAGTTTGTCAAGTAACATTGAGTAGCTGTTGTGATGGACTGCTCCTCTGGCTCCCTTCTGATAAGAGTTTAAGTTTAAAGATTTAATCAAGCTCTAACAATAGAATGGGATGTGTTAGCTTATTACAATACTTCCTGCCCTCTCAGCATGAACATCTATCTCCTGTGCAATCTTTCCTTTCTTTCTTTCTTTCTTCCTTTCATATTCTGTTAAAAATGTGTCATTGTTTTAGTTAACCACAATGTGTATATAAATGGGAATTTTATATTATCTAAACATCAGTCCTCTAATAAATAACATATTATGTCTTCGTTTGCATAGATTTTGCTACATGATGCACTCATTTATTTATAATGGCAGGAATCAGCTTTTTCCTTTTATAAAATGGCATTACTACTGTCTTTACAATCTTTTATCAGTCTTTAATTTATTGCATATATATGTGTGTGTGTGTGTATGTGTGGGTGTGTATACCGTATTTCCCCCAAAATAAGACCCTGTGTTATATTTTTTGAACCCTGAAATAAGTGCTTGGCCTTATTTTTGGGGATGTCTTATTATTTTGGGGCACGTGGAACAAGATGGGGCTTCTCTTGCCATCTTACCTGATTTCCAGATCTGTCTCCCTAACCCTAACCAGAGGAAATGGCGGGGACTTACTGTGCATGTGTTTAAATATTTTCAGGGAGGACTTATTTTCAGGGAGGACTTATTTGGGGGGGGGGTATTTTAGCACATGCACTCAAAAGCCCGATTGGGCTTATTATCAGGGGATGTTGGAGAAAGAGATATCCAGGGAAGAAATAGTGAACTGAAGATGGCTCCTCCAAAAGTGTAGCTGAAGACTATTGTGGAATGATAATTCCCTTTCTAGACACGAAGAGGATCTGAGATTGCTGATAAATGCTCCAGACAGTTGCTCCTTGTGAGGTGACTGAAAAGCAATGGTCTCTGGTAGATTTAAAGCCCTCAGAAACGAGGGAATAGCAATCTTGCTCAAACTGAGGGTGATACCTCTGAACAGACAAAAAGTTTGCAATTTCTAATGAATTTCTTAAATTATTTGTTAAATGTTTTTCATTTATTACGAACATTTACATTGACAGGTTTCACAGCACCAGGTGAGTAATTTGGAATAAACAGAAAAGGGATGATTAAAATTTTGATTTTTTAATGTTACAAATGGACTAAGGCTCCAGATAAATTTGAAATAAGATTTTGGAATGAAGTTATAAAGAAGCCTTCCTGTGGGAAATGCTTTTGTTTCTATTTTTTTAAAATAATAACAAGATAAGACTAAACATTGGATACTAAAAGAAGTTAAAAGGAACTAAAAAATTCAGTTAAAGGAGAAGAACACTCAAGCTCAATTTATAATTACAGAATTAAAAAATGCTTTAATATTGGATATATTGAAGAATATTTTTGAAGAATGCACTTAATTTTAATAGTGTTTGCCTCTATAAATAGACCAGGTGTAAAATATTTTATGAAAGAGGAACAATATTTGACAAGATTAGGAATGATTTGAAAGTGGATTTAAAAATGACAGACTGCAAGAATGACATGGAAAAAGATGTGACACTGGACATACAAAAGAAATAGAATAGAATAGAATAGAATAGAATAGAATAGAATAGAATAGAATAGAATAGAATAGAATAGAATA
>JANHFM010000926.1:365466-384261 GCA_032468115.1 Grayia smithii
CCTTAAGATTTATATTGACTGTTTCCTAATATGATTCGATTGCTTATTTGTTCCCTATGACTATCATTAAGTATTGTGCCTTATGATTCTTGATGAATATATCTTTTCTTTCACATATACCGAGAGAGTATGTCCAATCACAATTGAGCAATAAAGAATTCTATTCTATGTAAACTAAAATAAATAGATCTTTAATTTTATCAAAGAAAACAAAAAATGGTACTAAGATGGGTAGCCAATAAAATAAACAAATCATACATACATACAGTACATAAATATTTTATTTAATCACTAAACCTATGAATTAGATTTGATGTAAATTATATGTGCTATTTTTTCTGGCACCATTCTGAGTTTTTTTTAGAGTTCTCTGTACTCTGACAATCAATTTAACTGTTTCAGAGCTTTTTATCAAGGGTCTAAAATAGATATCATACCCTGCATGAAGTAGGAATTCTGTGAGCTCTAATGACTCAATTTCTTTCCAATTTCTCTTTTCCAGCATATGGTAACTCAGTTCATGAAGCTACATGATTATTTTTCTTAAACCAAACATATAATGTGAACTTATAACTCCCACATATTTTGAAGAATATCTAAATTAATATCACGGGTAGTCCTTTACTTATGACGGGTCACTTAGCAACCATTCGAAGTTACAACAGATACCCCAACAGATCAGGGGTGGGTTCTACTTACATTTACTACTGGTTCTAAAGGTGCATGCGCTTTGCACGTGTTCGGAGCGCGTGTTCAGTGCACGCGTGTGCTTTGCACACACACGCACCAAACGGGTGCTCCCCCACATGCGTAGAAGCTTTTTTTGGTGAAAAAAACCTCAAAAAAAGTGATCTGCGCAGACACCAGTAAGTACGGGCGCGCGGGTGGGGCCAGCTCCCAGTCGCGTAGAACTGGTTCAGTGACATCACAGCGTCACCGCTACCTATTCACGCAAACCGGCCCGAACCAGGAGCAACCCACTACTGCAACAGATACTTAAGATCTAGTCCTGAAATTACATCCCTGCAGTTTGCCCTTATGATCGATGGGAGAGACACTGTGGCACACACACTCTCTACCTATTCTCCACCTCTCCCATCCTACCCCGCCAGGTTCCCACAGGCACTGGGCTTGCTTTGCAACCAAAAACAGCTCAAGTAAATTAAAGTAAAAATCTTCTTTGAATCAAGCTTAGTTCCTGTTGATTGATTGTCCTGATGAACAATATGTAGGGAATTTCGACAACAGCTGGACAGCAAATTCCCATTCCGTTCTTCTAGGAACTTTATCCCCTATATTAATATTTTCAGGTAATCTCTTATCCTGATCTACACAACTTTTCTAGGTCAGCCAAGGTTATCCAGATGCTAACACTGAAATGGGCTAAAGTTCAGGCAACATGAACCATGAGATTTCATGATAGTGCATTCCATATAAGGGAGAGGATGCATACGTTCTTACTTCGTAGCAATTGTTTTTTTCCCCTTTTGTAATTTTATAAATCTTGATACATTGTATAATTTCAGTGCAGATTTCAATGCAACAATGAATTGTAGTGATTGGAGAAGTAGAGTATATAGGATGAGAGAGGTTTAGGTGAAAAACAATCAGCTCAGTAGGTATCTTAGATGTGAAAGTTGGTTACCGCAGTGATAAATTCAAGAGGTCATTGTGTAAATAGCTAGCTGCAAATTCTTTATTGTTTCATTTGAAGTCTCAACTTGTTATACATGGAATATTGCTTCTAAATTAAAAATACTTTAGTCCACCTCAATAAATCTCACAAAAAATAACTTTGTGAAAATTATGCTTGCAAAAAAAAAAAAAAAAGATCTTTTAATGTAACAGCTCCCGAAGAGGCTGACATTAGGCAAAGCACCATCTTTTTTGTAAAACCTACCTCCCACATATCACCTTGAAGAATAAACTAGCCATAATCTCTTCCTGATTCCAATTATACTTTTAGTCAGAACCATCACCTTTCTTTTGGTTGAATGTAACAGACTTGATTGCATGTCATATGTAGTTTTATTAAGTGATCAGAGTCAAAGCCCCAGCTTCAGTTCCATCTGCTTTTTTATATTCTATCTAGATTAGAAGTAGCAATAGAAAAAAGAAGTATTTTACCCAATGCTTGAAGCAGTTCTTGCTGCAATTGCTTTGAAATGCAAATGGAGAATGATCCTTTGCATCTTAAATGCCACTCATGTTAATTTATTTCTGCTTTAGCAGTCTATAAAAGATAAACAGCTGTAGAGACTGAAGCACGGAAACTTTAAGAGTAGTTTCTAATGCTAAAACAAGCACATTTCACTTTACAAAGAAATAGGGAAATAGAGCAGGGGTGAAATCCAAATTTTTTCCCTACCGGTTCTGTGGGCATGGCTTGGTGAGCGTGGCAGGGGAAGGATATTGCAAAATTTCCACTCCAGGGGAAGGATACTGCAAAATCTTCATTCCCTCCCCTCCTGGGGGAAGGATATTGTAAAATCTCCATTCCCACCCCACTCTGGGGCCAGCCAGAGGTGGTGTTTGCCGGTTCTCCGAACTACTCAAAATTTCCGCTACCGGTTCTCCAGAATCTGTCAGAACCTGCTGGATTTCACCCCTGGTTCAGACACAGACTTCATAGGAACCTCATGGGTTTTTTGGGTCAAATCTAGCTCACACCAGTTCCCAAATGCAACTGCTTATTGCAAAGATAGAAAACTACTCCTTGTTTTCTGAATGCAATTGGAATTTGAATTTTAGTTGATGAGCAGAGTGAAATGGAAACAGGCACAATCTTGTATGTGTTTGTGTGCCAGAAAATATAAACAGATTTAAAATGGCATTTAAATGTTGAAATAAGAAGGCATTTTAGAGATTAGTATGGCCTGCAAAATTCAGACATGACAAAGTGCTTAGTGCAAAAAATCCTGAATGTTGTTCCTCCGATTCTCCTTCATCTGGGCAAACGGACTTGTAGGCATCTTTCTGAACCCTTTTTTGGAACTTAGAATGATGCTGCATATATTTAAATCTTTCTCATAAAAGATTTAGCCTAAGTTGCTTCTCTAGGACTTGTTTGAACATTAAATATGCAAATAATCATCATTACACTTCCAACAATTACACATGTTTGTGAGTACTGTGTCAAGTACTGGCAGCAGTGCAATCATTTGTAAAGACAA
Organism: Grayia smithii; assembly: GCA_032468115.1. Taxonomy (NCBI): domain Eukaryota; kingdom Metazoa; phylum Chordata; class Lepidosauria; order Squamata; family Grayiidae; genus Grayia; species Grayia smithii. The sequence continues at coordinate 368,640 of JANHFM010000926.1, forward strand.
ATATTCCATTCCAAGAGATGTCATGCTGCTTAGAAGATTTCTTTTTGTATTAGTAGCCACACTGCTGCTTCATAAAGTGTGCAAATGAACGTGACAGTGCTGCCAATAGCTGCCAGTGCCTTCCTCTCAGTAGAGCAGATGTCAATCAACCATCCCAAACAGACAAGGCCGCTGCAGACATTAAACATGAAGGGTGTGGGGAGGAGGGTAGAAACAATACTGGGATCTTGCAAGCTTCATGTACCCTCTTTTCCCTCCCTCCCTCTCCCTTTCCCTCCCTCTCTCTCTCTCTCTTTCTCTCTCTCTCTCTTGGAGAAGCCTTCGGCCTTCAGAATATTTTAATTCCTGATTTCTGACTACATTATCATGCATTTGTAACAGGTGAATTGTAATTTGTAGCTCTGAGGTGATATGAAAAGCTGCCCAAACTATAAGGCAGTCACAGCTCTGGGAAATGCAAGCAGTGTCCTCTGACCCCGCCCCTCCCCACGGCCCATTTACCCCCTTATTTTTTTTCTCTTCTTTTCTCTCTCTCTCTCCCTCTCCCTCTCCCTCTCTCTCTCTCTCTCTCTCTCTTTCCCTCCCTCCTTCCCCCCAGTTATGGATAATTGTCATCATTCACTTTTATCACATCCAAAGTAACAGCTTAGAGAAGCTGTGTGACTTTAGTCCAAACTAATCTTGCTTCCCCTGAAGTAGGAAAATCCCAAGTATTTCGGGGTCCTATTGATAACCCTTGTGCTTCTTTTCCATAAAAGACGAATGACTCTGGCAAGCTTGGAAGAGTGCAGATAATGGGATTGACTTGGTACTTAAATCTCAGTGAACCAAGACAGCATAAGTAATTAGTGAATTGGATCCATACTGGGGTGCTAATGACGGCTAATACTGCCCCGGCACCATTCTAAAAACCACAAGATGCACATCCATCTCACTCAGATAAAAACGGAAGGAAAGCTGCTTTGTAGGCATCATTTATTTCTACTTCTCCTGCACAGAATTTATTCCTTTCTTGTTTGGGGCAGAGAAAAAAAAATCTAATTTTCAGAAGTGACATTTTAGAGAACAAAGTGACCATCCTCTCAGCAGAGTTCATTATGATTACAATACCTCTGGTGTTTTTAATTAAGAAAGGCTAATTAAGAGAAACCACACATTTATCTTCTTATCTGCTTGTCAGGGGACAGAGTCACAAATACTAACTGTATGTTTGTTTGCACAAAGGAGGTCGTTAACACTACATTGGTGACTGATATTCACTTTATTTAATATTAAAGTATTCCATTATTTCTTGCATTGTCAACTTCTGAAAAGGAGGGGTGGATCACATGGGTACTCAAATTATTCTCCTACACCGCTTCTATTGGTATAATTGCAGAGTATTTGTGTACAAAGTAGCGATCTACCTCATTTTTCTTTTCCCACAAAGTGATAGTGTTTTATCACGATAATTTAGATAAATGTCTTTTCATAGGGTTTGCTTATCCTTCCAGGAGCTATGATCGACAAACAGCCAGAGAAGATGAATGGCACATTGTTTAGGCAAAATGTATTCTCAGCTTAGAAACAGAAAGTGGTTCAAGGTGGGGCAAACTCTTCTTTTTTCTCTTTTATCTGAAAAGATCTGATTAATAGTTAACAAAATCCTATCCTGCCTTTTTCTCATCTTTAAGAGCGAAGGAGGAATAGTACAAATAGACATGTATAAAGCCCTCCAAAATAATGAACTACTCCTTCCGAAAATGGGTTAGAGTGACAAGATGGCATTGGATTGTACATTTTTACTGGACGTCGTGAAATGAGGCAAAATATACACATTCCCTGATTTTTAAGTCTCACTGTCTTTAATGTGCTTCTACCCAAATAGGATTCACCTCGGACACCACAAAAACAAAATATCAAACATTCTTTCTTTTAGTAGGGCACACCAATGTGTGCGTTATGTGTGAAGCATGCATTGCAATGGGTCACTCCAATCTCAAGGGAATTTCAGGGAGATTTAATAAGAGCTTGTTCCTACCTCTAAAGGCAATGAGTATCTGAAGAGAAGGAGCCTTGGGATAAAAGTGGCATATTGTGAACTTGGTTGCTCACACCGACAGGACTCATTGTTCTCCTAGCTGAGCATTGAAGCTAAACAAATTACTCCTGCCTCTTCCAGTCACTTTCTCAGGGACAATTTCTCCTGTCTTTATTGGAAGAGGAAAGGTGTGGTTTAAGGATCAGAAAAGAAGGCATTCAGGTGGGGAAGAAAAGATATTGTTGAAGGATTCAAACCAGCACTTTGCCGGGTATCACTTTATACAGTGCTAGTTTTGTAATTGAGATTGGCAGGTGGAATTTATTAGTCCCCTGCCAAAAAAAATCATTCTTTCTTTCTTTCTTTCTTTCTTTCTTTTTCTTTCTTTCTTTCTTTCTTCCTTTCTTCCTTCCTTCCTTTTTTCTTTTGTCTTCTTTTTCTTTCTCTATTTTTTTCTCTCTTTCTTTCTTACTTTATCACACAGAGACACAGAACTATATTTATACATTATATTTAATTTCAAAATATATTGGAGTAAATACAACCTTTGGTATAAACATGAAATGTCAACTTTTTGTACAGGCATGAATGTGTCTCTGTATATATTCATTCTCCCTTTGTCATAGTCACGTAAGACAGAAAAGAGTTTAACTGTGAATGACTAGGAAACATGCAGAGCTAATGTGGAATGAATAAATGGAGACAGTTTCTTATGCCTGAGTTAACATAGCTTTAAAAATAATTTTGTTTTTCTGGTTTTCACCAGGAAATGTCTAGAAGGTCTCAGCCAGAATTACACAATAAGGGCACCAACAACTCATTTACATTAAAATTTAGAAATTTCTCTGAAACATGATGCTTTTTGTATATATGCATGTACACAAGTATAATAATATTTAACAATAATTTCAAGATAATTATTATTGAATTAAAACAGACAAGAACAAACGTATTTAAAAACATATGAAAATATAACTTAAAATCTGATAACCCTCAACAATAAAGTACAAGTGTCATATAGAGATTTTCAGTATCTATGTGAACAAGGATTTTGCAAATATAGCTTTTCTCATTTTTTCTTGGGGCACATAACCCTTTCTGCACAAATGATCTTTTCTAATGATGGTAGAATTTGAAAAAAGAATTAGCCATAACAGGGCACCAAAATAAGTTCTATCAGGGAAAAAATAACCTTTGGTGGGTTCACAATTGTTATTTTTTTTAATAACAATTGTCTTAAATGTAAGGTACTGATGAAAAGTAAAAGCAAAGTAGCACTAGATTCAAAATTACAGACTTATATTACTGAGTGAACTTACTCATGAGTAGCACGAAAAGAAATTTAAAAAATCCTATCTATTTATCTGTCTATCTATCTAGTCACTGTAAATAAAGGAATTTAAATTTACAATGAAGAGTTGTAAAAGAATTACTTTTGAAGAATCAAGTAATAAAATCAGTGCAGTGTAGTGCTTTTGCAAGATTCACTTGCAAAATCAAGATAAAACTTGCTCCTATTCCTAATTGCTGAAACCTTTACATTTATTCATGAACTTGGCTAATATATATTCTAGAGGATGGTTCTTTTCCTCTCTCCTGCCAGGTTTCCCACTGCGCCCCCTTAGAAGCCTAGTAGTGGCCATTGAAGATGTTGTCCTTAGAAAATGTGATTTCTAAGGTAAAATTACTTCATGGTAATTTTACTTAGCATATATGACTCAAAAAGATTGTAGAGTGTAGGTCTGGTATCTCTCTCCAATTCTGCAATTGGCAATACCTATAATGATGCCATTTCAGAAAGTTAGTTGATTCAAAATGTACTTCTTACAAACTGTTATCATTCATTTTATAAATCCTAGATCATTATATTGCCCTGGTTAAAATGCTTGTAGCAATTCCTATTGTGAGGAATAAATTATATCCAAGAACAACAGCATTCCCCAACTTTTTCTTTTATATGGTCTGTTATATAAATGCTACCATCAAAAGTTTTTGAGGACCAGACATAAACTAGGAGAAGCAACCTAGCAATTGGCTCTGTCACACATGGCACTGGCCCCAGAGGCAGTCATGAAGCCACCTTTAAAGAAAAAAAATATTTTTTTAAAGATAAAACAGTGGGTCAAATCTTGGGATAACTGCTTTACCTTTAGAGATGTCTATATGGTAGTCTCAAATGTTCTAAGATTTCGGGCAAGAATACCAATATTTGTTGAGATTTTAATTATCCCACCAGATTTTGTCTATTTAAATAAAAAATAGTTTAATACCAGAAACCAGCTGGAACAGTCTGACTAACCACCAGTTGTCACTGAACTACAAATTAGAAGAGTTTTTCTTTTCAATCCATGGGTACTATCACCTTTCACATCTTTGTCTGTTCATGAATCTGTGTGACTAGATATATATACTGTATCTTGACATCCATAGTTGTTATTTCGCTAACTTAGGATTTACTCAGTACTGTGTGAAGAAAGAAAGAAAGAAAGAAAGAAAGAAAGAAAGAAAGAAAGAAAGAAAGAAAGAAAGAAAGAAAGATGAAATACGGTGTACTATTTCACTAGCAACTAGAAAGTTTTTAAAAGAATTTCAAGTACAGGAATCTTTCCATTTCACCTCTGTCTAAATCTTAAATTGAACCAATGAATTCTGCATGTTTTTCTGAATGCAGATTCTAAGTTACTGTGACCTGGAAATGGTATTAGAATGTTTAATGTGCAAAACAAAAGCTGGCCCATCACATAACAAGTTACTTTAAAAGCAAGAGAAACATAAATATTCTGATAACCAGCTTTGCAATATCAATATCAATCACAGAGATTTTAGCAGGTTTTAGGCCAATTTGAAATTTGTAAATTCCACTCCTAGAGAAGGCGTTACCTTGAAAGAGCTGGATTTTTTAATGCCTATGGAATGCTAGGATTTGGGAATAAAGAAACAAGAAATGAAAGCGATTGAGCTAATTCTTAGGAGCTGGAACTCAGGAGACCTATATATTCTAAAGAGAACCAGTCAATACTCTTAATATGTTGTTAAAAGGCTTGTTCTTTATAAATTTGTTAGATATTCAAGTTTATTTTATGAAAGTATGTACATTCTAAAATATTTACTCTTTAATTTCTTAGAGGTGATACATTCCTAACTATTTTTAGGCTAGTGTAGTCTAGACTACACTAATAGTAAATGTGATCATTCTGTAGACTACAGTAGCATACTAAAGAAGCAGTTGTGGAAACTGTGAATAATGACTGAAATCAACTGGGGAAAGGATTAAATAAATACCACATAGCACAGGGGCTTTCTAGATTACTTGGTGTGTAATTCTTATAGCTGTAATAATGAATATATTCTTGGAAATTAGTCTGTTGCATGACAATCCCTGCATAATCTGTACAAAAGGTTGGCATAATCAAGAAATTAGTACTACAGAAACATGTACCACTCAACTAGCAGCCCAAAACTAAAAACAAAGATAATTCGCAATCCTAGAACATTAAATTATACAGAAGGTAAATGGAATGCAAACTTCCTAAGCAGAAAGTTCTCAAGCTGGAACACCACAATACAAAAAGTTTCATCTAATAATCAGTTGTTCAAAAATAATAAATTGTGTGGCTTTACTACCAAAGCTAAAATATCTGCAAGTTCATCATAATAATAAAGCAGAAAAAATAATGAAATTCTGTGATCTGCAAACTGAAGTTGAGTGATTGTGGAGAAAGAAATCAATGGTTGTACCAATAGTAATAGGAGCCCTTTGGAGCAATACCCAAAGGTTTGCCTAGATACATGAAACTTTGAAATTATTAGACCTGAATATTCTGATTTTGCAAAAAAAAAAAAAAAAACCACCTTACTCGGATCTGCCTATATACTCAGACATTACCTTAACAGCTCTTAAGTCCTTGGTTAGGATTTGAACTTGAAGTTTTTATCTGTTTCATACTGTGAATCAAATTGAAGATTAAATTTTAAATAAACTGGACATGGTAGGTCCAAATAGTTATCTACACACTACGTGCCATTCCAAAAAATCTTGGATGGTATTTGAAAAATCTGCACATTGACAAAATTTCCATCTGTCAGTTGCAAAAAGCCACATTGCTTGCAACTGCATGTATACTACACCGATACATTATAATGTCTTTGGGAAAAACTTGATGAGTATGAAGGCCAACACCAGCGAAAAAACTGGGAGCTGTTTACATCACATTGTTGTTGCATGTGATTTAACTTACTTCTAATCTATATACTATAGATTACTCTTCCAATTGAGTATGTTTTCATTGTCCCTAGCACAATCACTTCTCCTATACATTTATGTAATTGTACATATAAATGTGTAACTTAAATAATCACAAACATAAGTAGACAAAAATTCATATGACTATAGGATTGTTGTTTTCCAGCTTTCAACTGGAAATTACACCTTAAATTTGTCTAGGAATACTGCAAAGCAATATATTGTGCAAAACTTTCAGCTTAATCCAAGATATATTTGAGAAGGAGGAAGAAATGTGTGTCTGTGAGTGAGTGAGTGAGTGATTGAATGAGTAAGTGAACAAATGAAATTGCAGGTCTGGATGAAGGAGAAGCTAATCATCCTTCTTCCTTATTTCTTTAGATACGTATGCTTAAAAGTATAAAAGCCACATTAAAAGAAATAAAGAAGAAATAACTTGTGCTGCATTTGCCATTGCTACTGGGGGAAAAAACCCTTAGAGCTGCTCCTACTATAAAAATAGAATGAGAAAACTGAAGAAAGGATGGGAAGAAGAAATCAGCAGAATTTGATCTGAAGTTCTACAAATCTGTAATTGCTGAGCATTTCTAAAGGTGAAATATGAAACATTGAGCTTGCTTTTAATAGCCAGTACCAACAGACAACCTTATTGCTGCTGTGAGAATGATAGCAAATATTTGCTTATTTGATGCATGCAATTTAGAACATTAAGATGTTCAAAAAGTCATAGGCATCAGAATGTGTATCTTAAAAATAATAATTTGGTTGGACAATTGTATCACTGCACATTTAGTTAGTTTTATTTTCTTCTACCTCTACCTTCAAAGATGTGTTGGAATTTGTAACCAAGGAGATACATAATTTATTAGCCTTGGACTTTTAAAAATGCATTTTTCATGGTAAGCTTTTAAAGTCACCTCTCCACACCGCTTGATAAAGCTACAGCTCCATCTAGCGTTTCCATAAAAACATTAAAAAATATTTTGGTTGCTGTTTTGGAACCAAAGCAATACTGCACCTTCACCTCTTATGAATTTAATATATACTCAGACTAAAGGAAGATTTTAAGATTCTTTTAAAATTGTAATTTAAAAAAAAAAGATAATTTATTAAATAGTTCATTTAATTTGAATAAAAGCCATTTATTCCAAGGCCTTAAATAAAGAAGACATGAGATGCAATGAGATTTAAAAACTAAAACACATTTTAAGATCTTACATATCACACATTCATTAGCCTATGTGGTATTCAATTCTGCTTTTATGTAGTTTTGACCATATTTTACTTTTCCTGTTATTCTATTGTATAATTTTGCAATTCATTTTGAAAAAAAATGCTTTTTGTCATGTAGTTAACAGCTAAAATTTGTTCTCATAAGTGATCTTCTTGTGAAATCCCAGATATATGGTCCATCACATCTTTCAAACAAGTCCTTCATAACTTCTTTTTCAGATCATATAGTTGATCTGAGATTATATGCATATACTACTTCACACATTCCTGCTACAGTTTATACTATATATCATATAATTTAAGGGTAATTGATTCATTCTTAAACTTCAGTGACTTTATCTTTATGGTGTTGTTGTTGCTGCTGTTACTATGAAAGAAAGAGAACACCAGAGCAAAAGCTTCCATCAAGCTGTTGAGGGGAAATAATGAAATTTTGTTTCTTCGACAAAAGCAAGGCCTGATTCTGGAATGAACAGGCATGTACCAGATGTTCTTCCCTCAGGGGAAAAGCAACTGGCAGTCCCTTGTGGCAGCCTCATCCCAAGAAGACACAATATAGTTCAGTTAAGTAACCATTAGGGTTCTTCTATTTTAAATATCTCATTTAAAGCAATAGGTCATCACTCTTCTCTAAGAGTTTTCATCAACTGGTTTATCACCAATAGAACTTTATGTTATAATACAAATTACACATGCATTTTATAATACTTACAAAGGTTCAGGATAGATGGATTATGTTCCTATTCAAGCTGTGGGACATTCACTTCTTGAACGTGGGATTGAGGCCCCACCACATAGGATTTAATTGTGTTTTTGCTTGCATTGCATTAATGTGGGTTATATTTTAGCTGCTTTACTTCATTTGTATGATGATTTAGTTGTACATGTAATATAGCCATCTCTTTTAATATTTGAACTTTTGTTGTGTTATGAGATGTTACAGATAATAATAAACTGTCCATATTTAGTTGAGGGATCTTATGAATATTTGGGAAAACAAACCAAGGATGATTGGGGATGTTCTGTTGTTAGGTCTGCATAATGTATCACTAACTGGAGACTGAGACAGGACTTGTACAAATGCAGCTCATATTCTTTTTTTTTTTTTTTATGAAACCAGTGAGGCAATTGCCAACAGATATAAAAGAATTAGGTGTTAATCCTTTCCATGAACTGAACCTTAGATCATGCAGTGTCTATGTATTTCTAATTAATCTAATTTGTAATAAAATACATTAAACAGACAAGGACTACTGTAGTTTCTGGAGGTTGAAGAATGTACATGAATTAAATCTTCATGTGAAAGTAGTGATCAAGAACATAATTAATTCATATTAACATAGTTAAAGATAAAAGATGTGCACTGGGATCTTTCTTTTTCTTTTACTTCAAATTTGAGTCACTTTAGACACTGTCATGTAGCTATTTAAAATGTCCATTTTTATCATAAAGTTATCAAAAAATATATCAGAATGTTAATGAAATTGATGATTAATATATATGGCCTTCACAAGTTCTGGGTTGCAGTAACCTAGAATTACTCAGTAATCTAGAATTGTGTTAATTTATTTTAAAAAATAGACATATTCAACATATTTCCTCATAAGAAAGTCCCACTGAATTTTAGCAGGTTATACCCTGCTAAATTGTGGGTGGGCAAACTTTTGGCTTCACTTCCTAATAGGTTGATGTTCACAGACATGCACAATTTTATCTAGAGGTATATAGACATATACCTAAAATAGTTTCCCTCACCAAGCTTGATGCAGCTCTAACCCCGAGTTCCTAAGGGCATTTTCTTCTGATTTTCTGGAAGGCATTCTTCCTGCAAGATCCAGCAAATATTGTGCTTGCTAAGTACAGAAGACACAGTGACAGAAGTCATTCTGAAGCCACAACTTAATAGAAACAGCCTTCAAGGAATTGGCAAGAAACAGCTGCAGAATAATAAATGAGAAAGAGAAGAACAAAAGCAAAGCAACATGAGGACACGAAAATGGTTACACACTCTAGAAGACTGTCCATCTCAATCTAAAAAAGGTATTTAAATGATCGCTCCTCTGTCATATTGTTTCCTGGCATAATATCATAAAAAATTTGCTTTCTTCTTTTTTAGGTAAAGGTAACATTGATATAGGAAACAACTATACTAATTGTCCTCCTATACAACCTGATTGTTGTAGCATTATTGGGATGATGATGATCATCATCATCATCATCATTATCATCATATGACATTGTTACATTAGCCAGGAGACTACAATGCTAATGCAGAGTAGTAGTTTGGCTGCCAATTTACTAGCTATGTTGTGATACATGCTGGTGCGCTTCCCAAGGTGCACCACAGGAAGCTGACCCAGCTTTTGCAACAGAAAAAAAGACAAGCATATCTTCCTGCAGTAGCATCCAAGGTCCCCTATCCCTCCACTGGAACCACCTCACAAACTGGGAAGGTTTAGAGCTGGCAGGAATCTGACCATCTGCACAAAGCACCAGCTCGTCTCTTCACCAAAGTGGTACTTATTTATCTACTTCTATTTATCATAGAACATGCTTTCAAACTGCTAGGTGACAAAAACTGAAGCAAGTGACAGGAGCTCAATCCACCATGCAGTGACAGGGCTTGAATGCTGGAGTAAAGACAATCTCTAGCATCATTAAGCCAGTGAGCAACTGTGGCTCCTATTGGTCTGATGTAGGATACAGATACAGGAAAGGGACATTGTATAGTTCTCACAAACCAGGACTAGACCTTTAGGATTCTACTTTACTGTTTATACCGAAGTTTGAAACTGAACATTTTAACAACTTACCACTACTTAGACATATAATGACCAATGTACTGGTTAACAATCAAGATTCATATATTTGCTATATGTTTTATCAACTTGGAAATGAAATTTATATTGAAGCAATTGAAGTCATGTTAGATAATAGCTTGTCCCTAGTTTCATAAACAAGCAACTAAGGAGCTCACAGTCTTTTAAAAACTTATTTTGTCACAAAACATGAAGCAGTTTTTCCTATTTTCTTCTACCAAACGTTCATAAGTATAAATCATGAACAGCTTCTGGAAGGTGGGTTTGTAGGTGGCTCACAGCTTATGTGCAGTTGATGGTTATGTTTCTTAACAAAGTAAAAAAGAAAAGGGCATTAAATAGCACAGAATGGATTCAAGGAGAATACACAAGGAAGTAGTTGCATTTTCCATACAAAATAGCTGGGCATACATCGGGTCCCATCACACTGGCAATGTCATTTTGTTGCACCCAAGAGATGTGCCTTCCTGCCCTTTGGAACAGCATTCCCTCTGAGATGTCATTGGTCTGACCCTGCCTGACTCTTGAAAGGCATTAAAGACCTATTTCTTTCTCCAGGGATGTAGTCAGGGAGTAGTATGATCTAGTTGGATACCTTTTTCCCAACACTTTATGTTCTTATATTTTTCAAGTTTGGTTTTTATTATTTCTTTATCTCATCATTTTACATGTTATTGCTGTTTATTCCTGTTGTATGCCACTTTCAGTTGTGTACCAAGTAGGTGCTATATAAATCAAATGGATGGATGGATGGATGGATGGATGGATGGATGGATGGATGGATCTAGGTAAAAGCTTCTATTCTGCAATTCATATATTGGAAAAATTAATGTTCCTCATAATATTTAAAATTGCAATGAATATTGCATTATCTTATGAATTATTGGAATTTTGTCTGTTTTTCAAATGATGAGCCATATAAAAGACATCTTTATATGACTCAACAAGAGTGTGAAAAAAGTCATCTCAATTTTTTTAATTATATCTACAAAATATTACTGAGGCATTGCCTGGAATAATTCATTCAGAATTTTTTGTACGTGTATGTTTTCAGAATAATGCAGATTCTTGTTTACAATGAATCTAAAGCAATTAACACATTTAGATAAAATCTAAATATACATTTGTTATGAGTGGGAATTGTTTTAGCAGGCTGAAGCATCTAAAACCTATTGTCCAGCTCTGGATACACTTTTTTTTTGTCCTAGTGAATAGTAGAAAAATCTTTGAATAAAACTATATAAATTAAAAGTCCTGGAAGAAAATAGCAAAAGATATTTGTATTCTAAACCTATACTTGGATTATTGTTTCCTGCATGTAGGGCCTTTTAAACATGCTTTCCTGTTGCCTTTGCTGATTATTGAACAAAAAATATTTGTAAATAATGTATTTTTACTTCCCTTTAACTGCCACCATTTACTTTTCCTTCTATGAAAACCAAAGTATCTAGAAATATATGCATATATATATACAGAGAGAGAGAGAGAGGTGTGTACAGTATATACAGTATGTATGTGTATGTGTGTGTTTCTGTGTGTGTGTATATGTGTTGTGTATATTGGATTTATATTCTACTTTTCTTACAGTAGCTCAAGATAAGCCACTCATTTTTGGTAGGACTATTTCTTTCATTTTTTTCCAAGCAACCTCATAAAATAGCTTAGATTGAAAAAATGCTACTGCTCAACAGTACATACTTAGTTCCCATGGCTAAAGATAGACCAGAATCTAGCTGCGTTAACTTCTATACTCCATTGTATTTAATTACTCCCTTACATTACACCATACTATTTTAAATACCCATGAGTTACACTTAAACTGATTTTTTTTAATAATACTGAAGTATTATTCATAATTTGTGTGACTCCAAAACTCTATACTAAATACTAAGTATCTTCATTGCTGAAGGTAGGACCACCTGACTTCAAAATAATTGCCTATTAAACATGTTTCTATGTTTTCAATCTAAACTTCATTTCGTTTATTGCAGTGGTTCTCAGCCTTCCTAATGCCGCGACCCTTTAATACAGTTCCTCATATTGTGGTGACCCCCAACCATAAAATTATTTTCATTGCTACTTCATAACTGTAATTTTGCTACTATAATGCCATGAAGATAAATATCTATATTTGCAACTGTATAAATATAAACAAAAAATAGTAATCAACAGCATACATGAGGACCCTTTTAAAGCAAACATCTTAAATTTGTCATACCAATAACATTTTACTACAAGTAAATTGTAAATTGTTCTTCTAAGACCTAAACAAGTATGCTGTACTAATAGTATTCTATTACTATATAATTAATCATGTGTCTTGGCTCTGCATCAGAAACATATCCCATTAAATTCAACTGAATGCAATTCACAGTAAATATGTACAAACATCAAAATGCCAAGGATGACTCAGAACGTCCATTAATATTTCCTTCAATACAGTTACAATAACAATTTTTGCAATGTGGAATTCCAGAATGATAGAGGGCAACTAGTTAATCTGAATTATCATATACCACTATATCATAGGACTTAAAGCAAACATTTCAGCAATATTAAAAAATTACATTTCTTCATATGGACTATCATTTAATATTAATAAAGATTTGATAAATTCATCTTAAAGTGTAATTTTTCTTAGTTTATAACAGATTTTCTTGATTATAAATACATCAGGAAAATAGTATCTGAATTTGTGCAAATATTTTTCTAAAAATGATATAATAAAGGAGAAAGGCACCCTCGGTCTGGGACCGAGGTTCTGGGACCTTTAGATTCTGTGGTAACCTATCTCTATAGCTGAATAGTGACTTGCAAAGGAGGTCTTCTTGTTTCCACTTTAGTCTCCATCCTTTACATACATCAATTTCTACATAGACCTTTGGGAAATACTCAAGTTATCTGGTTAAATACAGTGAGAAAACAAGTAAAAGACTTTTGGGGATTCAATTGCTCAACCAAGTAGAGGTGAATGATAGAGAGCAACTAGTTAATTCCAGGACTGAAATAAAATTTCAGTGGTAACCTTTTGGTTACCTTAATAAAGTTACCAAAAGAATACACACACAATACACAGTTAAAAAAGGTAATATAGAGAAGAATCCTAATGCAATTCTAAGTATAGCTAAATAACTTTCAACCATGCCTGAGGTCAGCAGCTTCCCACCAAAAACCTGACAGAACTCCTTTTCTTCCTTAACTGGAGGTTCTTGGCAGTAATTCGCTATGAGGCCCTAAGGCTAGCTGGGAGTTTAAAGCACCAGCTGCTCCCCACTATATATGTAATGTCACATATGAATAGAATAAGACATCTAGTTATCTAAAACAGGGCCAACCCAATCCATTGTTTTCACTGTTTAGCTGTTGAATCCTCCAGATCTCCAGAATGCAGGCCCTGAATTCCCAGCGCCACTTGGTTTATGATAAAATTTTAAGTGTACCTGGAGGGGTCATGGGGGAGGGGAAAATCATCTAGTTAATGATTTCCCTAGCCCCTGTTCATACTGAGTTGATAGGAGAGTAAAGCAGTTAATAGTTTAAAACCTCAGGCCACCTAAAAACAAGAACCACAAAGACTTACCAAAGTATCTGTCAGATCCTTTCGAAATACAAACATACGAGCAGATAACTCAAGAGATTTGGAGATTGCTAGATCATATGGTCGTAATTCATGCTTTTCTTTAAGAGTAGGGGAAAGAATCATAATAAGAAATTTTGATTAACTGTATCACATTTATAGCTGTAGCCTTTTTCTGAATCCATAACAGCAATAGCACTTACTTATATACTGTTTTAGGGTGCTTTACAGCCCTCTCTAAACGACTTACAGACTCAGCATATTGTCCCCAACAATCTGGGTCCTCATTTTACCCACTTTGGAAGGATGGAAGGCTGAGTCAAGGCTGACCTTGAGCCTGGTGAGATTTGAACTGCCAAACGGCAGGCAGTCAGCAGGCAGCAAAAGTAGCCAGGAGTACTGCACTCTAACCACTCGGCCACCAGAGCTCATAATAATGGTCCTATACTATTGGGATGAGGATGATTGATTAATCAAGACTGGGTATTTCTGAGCTGTATAATTTATTTCAAAAAGCAAACATTTGACTTTTTAAAAAAAAAATGGAGCACATAATTTATTTGTACACATTGATATCTAAAGTCTAAATTAAGGATTTAAAATAAAAAAAAAATATTGCTTACAATACAGGTAGTCCTCGATTTAGAACAGTTCATTTAGTGGACCATTCAAAGTTGCAACAGCATTGAAAACGTGACTTATGACTGTTTTTCACACATACAACCGTTGCAGCATCCCCATGGTCATATGATCAAAATTCAGATGACTTATGTTTATGACAGTTGCAGTGTCCTGGGGTCATGTGATCACCTTTTGTGACCTTTTGACAAATGAAGTCAATGGGCAAGCCAGATTCACTTGATAACTGGATTACCAATTTAAGAATTGCAGTGATTCAACTCTGACAAGAAAGGTCGTAAAATGAGCAAAATTCACTTAACAAATGTCTCATTTAGCAACAGAAACTTTGGGCTCAATCATGGTCATAAATCAAGGACTATCTTTATTTCAAAAACATTCATTTTGTAAAGGTAATATTTCCCACAATTTGCCTTCATGTCTAAAAACCACTTGATTACTTCAAAGTAATTTTTGTTATATAGATAGTTTTAAATTGCAAGCCTTACAGTTTGCAAATCTTACAGTTATCAGTAAATGCAAACCTTACAACATGTTTCTGAAGAAGTGAAATCCTTTTCTATGGAGAAATGAAGCGGAATGTATTATACAGCAGAACTAAAATATTAGCAGTTGCCATGGAAACTACTTTCTGCTGAAGAGCTCTTTATTGTAACTTTGGCCATCCAGCTGTGGACCCACCGGAGAAGACCTACCTCTGCACTAGAAAATAATTTACAGATAAGATACCAAAAATAGTATTAAAATATTAATAGCTGAAAATCATTTACCATCAGAGAATGAAAGAGCCACTAGAGCCAGATCTTCCTGAGAATGTTGGAGCTTCTCTGCTACAATTTTCAAAATCTCTTGAACTGAAGTGGATGATTTAGTTTTTACACTGATGTAAGAATGTTGTGTTATATTTACACGGCAAAAAACTGCAGAAAGGAAAATCATTCCATCAACAAAAGAAATCCTTATTGAAAGGTGTAACAACTGAAATGATTGCACTGTTTTAGATGGTTTGCAAGTTTTTTTAAAAAAAATTCCATTTATACCCTGCCCTTCTCCGGAGACTCAGGGCGGCCTACAACTTTGAGCACAACTTA
>JANHFM010000926.1:384361-398348 GCA_032468115.1 Grayia smithii
TCTGCAGCCTAGACTAGCTTAGCCGAGCGCCAAGCAGGGCTTCCAGGAACAATAACAGAAGAGCCAGGGTTGCAGGAGCAGAGAGATGGGCGGTATTAGTGAGCTCATGAACTGGGACATGCTCAAGAATCTAGCTAAGTTTTCCCTACATAGTTAGGGGTATGGTTGACTGTTCTTTTGATCAAAGAAGCTCTGAATTCTTATCAGTGATTTCAATCCAACATGCAATAATTCCAGATTTTTTTATCATATTAAATAAGAAGCTCTGAATAGAAAGACTGGTAATCCCTCCTTATCTGTGTACTGACTATTGCAAAGAATGTATTCTGGTCTTTTTTATTCCTTCTTAGCTTTTCTATGGTTTCTTTTGGATGGAATGTGAATATGGTTTATTTCTGTGTGTCTATTAATGACCAATGAAACATATGCAAGCAAATATCCAAGCTCAGAGAACACTAAGAACCTCACAGTTCACCCCGAGCTACATATTTTATCTACTTTTGGAATAAAAATACATTTCTTCAAGAGAAGGCCCACTTGTTCAAACCAATCAATAGAAATGTCAGTATAGTAGTAGTAGAAGTCTAGTCAATTTTCTTCAGAGAAACAATGTAAAATGGTCCAAGGTAGTTAAAATATGGTTTGGGTTGAGATAACATCATATAACATCCTATAGGATGCAATAAAATGATAAAGCAGAGGACAAAATGGAGGAATCTGAATCAGAGAAAGATTAACATAGCTCAAATTCTTCTTATTTCTATTCTCAGCCTGGTGTATAGTTGAGTAGCTTTTAAAATAGTGGCATTATTAATCTTCCTTTCTTGTTTCAAAAATGATGAAAGAATGTATAATCCTGGTTGTTACATACATCTGGCATGAACTACTTTATATTTTATTTTTCAAAATAGGGTTACTTAAAATAAATGAATCACTGTTTAGCTAATTAATTTCTGGGTAATATATAGCCAATGTACGGTCATATGAAGGTATCCATAGTGAAGCTATCCCCACCATCCAGAATACCTTCAAATAAATGTTGCACCTTCATTAAAAGTACTGTAAATAAATATTCCATTTCCAAGGTGGGACTGACATTTATTTTGCTAAAAATAATTATTTTGATACATACATACATACATACATACATACACACACAACCAAACTTAGTAAATTAAAATTCCTTAACACTGATAAATTTAGCAGTATAATAATATTATAAAATGTTACATTGTTTCTGACAATGGTGTCTATATTAACATGACATCTGGTGACCATATGGGATGTTCAAATAGACTTCATATAGGAATCTTATTTCATTGCAATTCCATTGAGCCATTCTTGGATTATTTTTGTATGATTTGATTATTCATGAAGCAAGTGTCAATTCTTTCAAATTAGCTGTGGATGAAGTAAGTAACTTGTACTAGTCCCTTATATGTATGTGTTTTATGTAATTAGTTCTCCTGAAAAAGCAAATATTGTAAATAGAATGTATTACAAGATGGATTTTAGGCTTGTAGAAGAAATTTCTCTTCTCTTCAGCCAATTTTAACTTTTATCTAAAAATTTGAACCAGGTAAATGTAAATATAAATTCTCATTCCATAAATCTGATAAGATTAATTTTCAAATTAAAAATTACAGCTTCTTTTATCCAAAAAGAAAGAAATGGAAAAGGCCAATTAAAAATCCAAACAAGCCATTTAAAATAAAGCTGGGTTTTAATGACATGTTAAAACATTGAGCTCTGGTGACAAAAAAAATTTTTATGAACAGATCAAGGAAAGAGAAGTATCCACTCGTAGTGTGGATTGACCCACATAATTTTATAAATTACAAGATAACTTTATTGTTAAAATTAGTTCTTTTCACACACAAACACACACAAACACTCAAATTGACTTAGTCAATTTGATTCTTCTGACAGGTAGATTGAACTCCAACTACATATGTAAGTATTAAGTATGATTGCAGACTATCTATGGGAGAATTAAATGTGATTAAAGTCAGTGCCATTGCCAATAGATTTGGTAGAATTGTATACATCTTAAATAACTTTCACAAACTTTTATCAAAATAGTTACTAGTTTCTTAACAAACTGTTATTTTCTTCTCTTGTAAATCCTAACCAATATAAGCAAGTGCTCTCTTCATAATTAGCTGTTTCTTTAAAAAGCAAAACAGATAAATATGCTATTTATGAACTATTTTTGAACTTTTTCAGTTCAAATAATAGTTTGCCAGTTGTGGGAAATGATCTTTGAAAAGCCCATTAATGTATAAAGATCTATTTAGAATCTTTTAGTCAATAGCATTTGAAATCTACACAATTTTTCTTCTAATCAATACAAAGCAAACAAGTCTAATGATAATAATAGTAATAATGTTACTGCAATTGAACACATTTGCTTATTTGAAATTAATAGTATTAGGCACCCTTTGTGTACATTACTTGTTGATAATCTCATGAAAATGAAACCTTACAAAACTAAGTTCTAAAAAATTAATTAGAACACTATTTTTCGATATTTAATTTATAATAAATGAAGATTTTAAAAAATACACCAGGTAGAAATTTTGACTAAAATTGATACAAAATTTAAAACAATATTAAGTGATTTGTGTTTACAAACAACAGTGAAGCAAACCTGTCCAGTTTTACTTTATCTATGGAACAAAGGCGAAAAGGGGAAAAAAGACCCTTTTATTTCAAACCCTTTGTTCCAAATTAATTATCAATTACTGAATAATTAATATTTAATAAGGATATTGATTGACCCTTAACTATTTATTTGTCAGCAATTAACAAATCAATGGCACCAACAGAGTTTAGTTTGTTAACAAAGTTCAAAACTATTTTGGAAGAACAAAAGATAATCAAGTGGTCAGTATTTCTTTTTGGAAAATAATTTTTTTGTTTTTATCATTTCTCACCAGAAAAATTGGTGCAGGAGGCCTTTTCCATGTGTTGATCTACTCTTCACATTGAAATACATATAAATTATATTGTATCTGTGATTTATAACAGTGATTTTTTATTGTAAGTCACCCAAACTGTACAAAAAAAGGGAAATTTTGCTGGAAACTAGGCTGTGGCTTATAGAGGCAATCAGTTTATTTTCCCTTGTTCCAGTATTCTGCCTCAAGGGGAACAATTACCTCTGCCACTAAAAAGACCCCTTCCATATAAGGAAATTGATATCAACATTTGGTGCTGTATGTCAAGTGAAATTGCTGCATCATTGCTTAATATTTGAGTTAATTCTGATTAACTGATAAAGTGTCTGGATTTTTTTAGTTTGAAAGCTACCTGAAGCTTCTTGTTCAAGAGGCTTCCAATTTTTTATAGAGTTTTCCTACTTGTTATAGCAGCAGTAAATAGTTGCAGTCCTGCCATGAATTATATTTACCAGATTCATATAATTTATAATATATTTCTATAAACTTTTAAAGTTAGAAATATTACAATAGAAGATTTCTGCTTCAATTATTATTTACTTGGTATCAGTGCAATAAAATGATTACACATTGTAGCTAAGCTCCCTACTAAAAGTGATTGGCTAAAACAAATTGAAATTATATTATATTACTACTAAAGACAAGGCATAAAAATGCTGAAATAAGTGCCAATATATTGGTAGAAAAAATTACAGACATATAGAAATTACCTTGCTCTATGCAGTAGACTAGATTACATGTAGCCCAGGTTAGGAGTCTAGAATTCCAGGTCAAGAATTTTGATCATAATGAATCAGGAAATTCTTCTCTGTTTTTTATTATTCATTATCAAAAAAAAGTTCAGTTGTGGATTTTTAAAATTATTTAAATTATTAAAATGTTTATATTATGATATATCAAGATTGGGATAGGATGCCATTTTAATGTTTAATCTAGAGTTTTACTGTGGGATTAACACATCTTTTCTTGATATTTTCCCCCCAAATTAAAGCTAATTAAAATAACAAGGCAGGAAAATTGCAACTAAATGGTGATAGTGGTATGATATCATCATATGGCTATGATATTATGATTGGTCACCAGATGTTCAGACTAGGTTTGGCATTTTTATCCACTTGTCAAATCCTTCTCAAGGACTTGAGGCAGATTTTATATCAATGTTACAGGAGAATACATATAGATGTACGTACGTACATTTTAATGCTATAATGTTCTGCCACATTTAAATTCCCACTTTCTTCATATTTGTTAAAATTGAACAAACAAAGCACACACAATATCAGATACTTCAGCTAATAAATACTAATAGCAAAAGGCTTTTTCTTGAGCTTCTATAAGAAAATAGCAAAAAGCTTTTTTCCTAAGCACACCTACTACCCATAAAACTGAAACATCTAAAAGCATTATTGTAAGCTTACCGTATCCAGATAAATTTATCCTACACAAACACTTATGTTCAGGATCTAATTGTAATGTAAGTACCATTTTAGTTTAACTTATAAATTATTATATTATACATATAATTTTATATACATAAAATTATCTGTTCTTTTAATTTGGTCTCAATTTACACTAAATAGATTTAATTTTTTATACAAGAGACAAAGTGGTTTTAAAAAGAACCTATTAAACATAGTCCCAAATTTACCCTTCATCCTTAATAGTTTTGCTGTTCGTGTTTTATAAAATCAGATCTTCTGTGCATGGGGAAAGTTTCTTTAATGCTATCTATAGCCTGTTCTGCGGGAGTTTGTTTAATTTTTCAGCCACATTCTATTTATTTTTTCAGACTTGAACAATTTGCTAAAATCCATGAAGAGAAATATTGCTGGCTGCTATCAGACATTTAAAAAATTATATTAACCTATTTTGTGGATAACTTGAAAATAACCTCAAAATGTATCTTAACTAAAGAGAAAAGGGAGAAAATGAGATTTGCTACTTGCTGCAGCTATAACTTCTCATACAGAATGATGAATTCTAGTTTAATCCAGATGGCGAATGAAATAAAATAAGATGGGATGGGATGAGAGACAGTTAGTAAGGCAATTTTGTCAGGCTATTGTTCCCAAGCTATGTATTTATGAGAACTGCATAAAAACAATTAAATTGAAATTCTGATTAAAAACAGATAACATCATTGCCTCAACGCTGTTTGTTGAGCACTCAGAACCTCAAACAATTCTTCCCTTGCTTTACAAGAAGCATTAGATGTTCAGGAAGCACTACTGTAGCTTATAAAATAACTATTTTTAAAAAAACACATTGTTTTAATTTTGTTTGCCCAAATCAGATAAATGTTATGGGTATTTTATTCATCATTTTTCTACTTATGTATATCGACATTTTCCACTTGAGTTTTCCTGGACTCCAAGTTGGGATGTCAAAAACTGTGCTTGCAGAAATGAAAGTATCCTCATTATGCAAATTTGGGTTTCACTGATAGGCATGTTCTGTTTTATAAATTACATCCTCTTGTCAGAAGTCAAATTGTATTTGAATAACTTCACGGAAATTGTCACCAAGATTTTCAATTGTGTGCCTTGTATGCCATTGTTGATTTAGTCAGAGAATAAAAAATGGACATATGTTGATTTTTAAACGTGTGCATGATTGTTTTGTCATAAATGTTATTTAAATGAAGCCTAGATGCATCTGTAATTTTTTCTGTTTATTTTTGTAATGTTTGGCATTAAATATATGTAAATCTTTATATTTAATAAACTATGATAAATCACACCAGTTGCTGTATATTTTAGTTTTAACAAGTTTGCTTCCTACAAACATAAGGAAAAAGAATTCCTGTAGGGTAAAATAAATATACATTTTCTGAAAATAATAATAAATCTAAAAGTTAAAATGAAGTGAACACAATTTATGAAAATTATTTAAATCTTGTATAAAAGATTGCTTTCCTTATTTACATTCTCATAAAATTTACTAATAAATACACATCCAACTTTCAAAGGTTTCCTTTGTTAACAAAAAGACTGAACAGAACTCCAATATAAAATTAAATGCTTTTAGTTTTGAAAATAATACATCACCTTAAAAAAAGAATAGATGAGAGTTGTTACCAAAATGCTAGGTCCTTTGCACAATGCTTCTACTGATGTCAGGTTTCAAAATGAGTAATCTTGCAGCTGGCAGAATCTTTGATGTTAAGGACAGTGAGAAAGAGTGAAATGCTAAATCAAGTGAGTTTTTTTAAAAACATATTATTCTTGTGAAGACAATATAAAATCATTGGAGTCTTTTTTATTTTCCCCAAACCCTTTCATTCCTATTTTACTCAAAGGAAGAAAGCATAAAGAGGATAAAGAAAATGTGGAATTTCTTAAAATAAAATGTTATTATGTCTGTTTTTATTAAACAATTACACCAGTGATGAAAATGGAGCCTGGCTGAATATAAGAAATGTATTTTCCAACCACTGGCATTCATCATATTTGTTCAGCTCATAATATGAATATACAAAAAATTCCTGGTACGGCTTTCCAGAGCCATTTGACTGAGTTTTAAACCCTTGACAGTAACAAATACAAATTGCACCACCAGCCCCAAAAAATTGTTGGGGCTAATTTTAATATTAATGAATTCTTTACAACTTCAGTTCAGCAGTTTCGATTAAGCTTTAATTAGTAGCCAGAGGGGAATCCAAAACAAAAATAAGGAGTTGAATTGCTAATTAAGTTACTTTGATGAGGTAGAGTTTTAGTAAAGGACTCATTGTTGTTGCCTGTGCAGGTTCTGACAAGCTAAAAATACTAAAGATTATCATTATTGTAACTAACATCATACGTTACCACCAGATTTTCTGCAAGAAGAAGACAGTTCATTAGAGTGCAACACTTTGGCCTGTCAGAAAAAGAATTAAAGCCTTGTTAATAAGATAGCAGTGCCTGGGAATGAGAGGCCAAAGCAAACAGACATTGGCTTTAACTCTGAATAGTGATAAATTATCTCATTATTTGATACGTTTGAAGGCAAGGTACCTGCATCTTTAAGCAATGCCCTCTTTGAAAGTAACCTACAACATGGCTGTTTGTTTGAGATGGACAGTGTTGCATAATCTTTTCCATTACACATGGGTGATATTGTACAGCCTCTTTGATAAGAGTATGAATAAAAAAATCCCCCCCATTGCTCCACTGTAATCACAATACATTGGGAAACACATCCATAAAATCCAGAGATTGAATCCTTTTCTTCTTCTTCTTCTTCTTCTTAAAATGGGATTCTGTAATATCAGCTTCGGTTTGATACAGGTCAGTACCTTAGCCTGCTTACATTTTTATCAAAAGGTTTCTTAAATAGGGGAATTTGCAAATATTTTTAATTTTAGAAATGTAAAAATGTGCTGCTGAAACTTCTAAAAGAGCTATAATGATTACCAAGAAATTGTTTCAGTGATAGCAGTTTGACCAAGATGCAACATACACAGGCACACCTACAAATCTGCCATGTCTTGGGAAGGATTGTGTGGTATAATCTGATCTGTCTATACTTTGATATTTTCTATAATTTGTATTTTATCCTTTTTGCTTAAGGTTTCAAAGCCCACATACCCAATAACTAAGGGATAAGAAGAGACAGAAAAATAAATTATATTGTTTCTAGGGTATTAAATATAAGCCTGGCTATCACAGCTACATTCCACTAGCGAATTGTAATCAGGTACTTTGACTTAACACAGTTTTGTTTTATAATCAGAATGGTGCTATATGCTGGAAAACCTATCTGCCGGTGTCTTAGGGGTTTCATACCTTGGTAAAAAATCTGAAAAACCATTGTATAATACTTTAAATCTATCCATTGTAATGTACCTCCAATAGTGAAAACCCACATCAAACTTTCCTCATAAATGTGGCTAGATGATTATACACATTATCACTAAAGCAAAAGAAAGAATCAAGGAATTAGAATGCAGCAGTTTCTGCAGGATAACTTTGGCTAAATCTTCTTTTAATGGATAGTTTTGCAATTTTCTTTCACTCAGCATGAAACTGATTAAAAGCTGCTCATAAGAAAAGGCTTTGCGCAAACAGATGTATTGTTTAATATATTTACATCTCTAAGTGGTTGAGAATGTGAATTGAAATACAGCATGATATGAGTTGGTAAAAAAGAAACATTGTAAGGTAGTTTTTGAATAGATCATACATTTTTTTCTTGTTCCATTGCCCTTGATCAACTATGCAAAATCTGTTAAACGGGGCATAGTGTATCTTAAGATAACTTACAGATGCAATTATTTGGATGTATTCTGAAATCATAATTGAGCTAACGAAGAGTAAGTTCTTGTTAAGAGTGTATTTTAATAGGCAAGCAACCTTCTGTCGATATTATTTCTTAACATGGACTAGTTCATCAAAAAAAATCGAACATCTCTTTTCCTAATCTATTGCAATCATATTTTTATGTCTCAGGATAAGTCAGGTTGAAACAATTTAACTTTGATTAAAACAATGCAAACCTTTGAAGCCAAGAGCTTGGTTATTAAATAGTATATTACATGATTAAATCAACTCTATTAACTTTATCTAAATATATAATATTGTTAGCCTGGAACTACACCAGTTTTCTTTGTAAGAGTTATGATTACAGTTACTGTTTAGAATTGTTATTAAGAAGGTTAATGAGACAAAAGTAGAAATATTTTAACTTCTTTATTATTTACATAACCTTTTAAATCAATGAGAAAAGATTGAAAGAATGTGTGTGTGTGTGTGTGTGTGTGTGTGTGTGTGTATCACTCAACTCTGAAAGATGCAGTCACCTTTAAAAATCATTCTCTAGGAGAGAATGAAGATGTTTGCTTCCCTTTCTTGGTCCATGTTCTTAAGGAACATTTTTGGAATTGTCTAGTTTAAATTTATTTTGACATTCTTATACGCTACCTGTAAATATTGTATCTTTACTGGGCTCCTAAAAATGAACTACTATAAGGATAAATCCACTGAAATCAGTAAAAAGGAAATTGTTTGATTTGATTAACATTAGATCATGCTATATGTGTTTTGGTATGACGTGAGTGATTTAGTTTTGAGAGGAGGAGGAGGAGGAGGAGTAGGAGGAGGAGGAGGAGGAGGAGGAGGTGGAGGAGGAAAATAATTAACATTGCCATTATTCATTTTTTATTTTGTTCCAAAAAAGTACTAGATACAACAACAGAATATAAAATGAAATTGAAAGAAAAGGAGCTGATAAGTGTGGCTTTTATAAGTCTGTCCTTTACAATTTTATCCTGCAGTGCTATTCCATTTGGAACCTGAACAGATGTTCTACACTAGAGTAAATAGAATGCATTAGGCTTGTGAGCTTGAATTTCTTCAACACTCCAAACAGTTCATCCTGTAACTCTCATCTTCACAAATTATGAAGCTAACTTGCTACAATTGATGGAAGCAATTATCCCAGTTTGGAAGTCAACTGGGATAATTGAGCATGGTGAGACTCTTTATATGAATATATGGGTTTCTCCAGTTAAATTTTGTTCTCAGATTTTCCACTGAGCCCTTTCCCCTTTAGCAATATCAAAAGTATTTCAATCCTTTTAAAATCTGCCCTTTTTGCATTTTATAATCTTGATCTTCTCCCATCATCTGTAACAGCTTTTTAACAGAAAAACAGGAAGAAATATCTTTCAAAGCCATATTAGCTCAGACACATTTAAAATTAAGATTTGACCAGGTTATGCAAAGGATATGCTTTACAACAAATGTAGCATTCGTATTTACCCTCACAATGATATAGTATATATTAAGAAATAGCATTTCTTGGTAGATGGTAGGGGACTGTGTTTGCTGGCAAGAATTTTGAAGAATCCTCAATGACTATTCACAAGCCTTATGTCGGTATACACAGCCCAATAGCTCCTGAGGGGCTTCTTTCTTCTAGTGAGAGCAACTTAATTAACAAGGTATTGAAAGCTTAGTGTTATGTCCACACTGGGAATCCTGACTTATGATTTCCAAACAACGCAGGAATTGTAATTCAATTTAAGGGACACAACAAATTAAAAAGCCTGGCTCAGATGTAATACTAGCTTTTCAACTACAGCTTCTATAGCTCAATTATTAAAACCAAACAAAATGTCATAAAAGAACATGAAGAGAATGGGATGATCCAGAATTTTTCATCAGGAAAATGTTACCTGAGGTATAGAAATTGCCAAGAATGGTAGCCCATCAAGTCTGAAATGTTCTTTCCAGGGAATCCTACTTGATACCAACTTTACTTTGTTTCTAGTTGTCAGGAAATAGGTTCTTTATTCTCCAAGCCTTTTAATATAGCTTTAATATGATATGCATTTATATATATTTAGTTAATAAGCAGAAAAAAGAAAAGAATGAATATTGCATACATTTACATAAGTATGTATATGTGTGTATGCACATGCAGGTATAAGAATCAATTCCATCTTAGCCTTTAAAAATTTAATATCAAGTTGATTCATCACTAAGTATTACCAAAGAGTAAAATGGGACATTTAGGATTGTAACATTTGATAATAACTTCAAATAATTTAGATGATTGTCAAGCTGAAGGCGCCAAAGCAATATTTTAATAGATGTTAAAGTTGTAAATAATATCAATGTAACTATTGTGGATTAAAAAAACAAATCCTTTTTGTCGTTTAACATAGAATGCAATAACTAACTAATCCTTATCATTCAATAATTGACTAATAGTAAAAATTGAAACTTTTAAATCTCTGCCTTCTGTATGTTTCATTATAATATAACATACCCTGTTTCCCTCAAAATAAGACATCCCTGATAATAAGCCCAATCAGACTTTTGAGTGCATGGCAATAAAGCTAAGCGCTTATTTCAGGGTTCAAAAAAATATAAGACAGGTTCTTATTTTCGGGGAAACGCAGTATTACTGATTCATTATATTGGGAAAGCTCAGTTTTGAAGATCAGCATAGTTTTTTAAATAATCAATTAAAGAAATAATTGAAAACAGGGTATTTCACCACCACTACTATCCCCTTCACCTATGGGCCGCCATGACTGTGCTTACTTTCCTGCTTAGTGTGCAGCTGTCAGAACTTTGAAACTAGTAGTTTTGGGATGTCTAAGGACCTGGCCTGTATCACGGAGACCTGGTTGGGCCAGGAGGGAGGTGTTCCTCTCTCTGAACTCTGCCCACCGGGTTTCCGGGTACTACACCAGCTGCGACTTCAGGGAAGGGGTGGAGGGGTCACGGTGGTTATTAGAGAAAGCCTCGGTCCTAAGCTGGTCACTGTTCCTCAGATAGACGGATGTGAGTCTCTCCTTCTGAAATGGGATCCTGGAATTCAGTCAGGCCTGTTGATCACGTACCTGTCTCCCAGCTGCGTGTCATCAGCCCTGCCTATGCTACAGTGGCAGTTGAGCTCCCAAGACTTATGGTCCTGGGAGATTTCAACCGCCTTCTATAGGTGAGACATCGGAGTTAGCTTGGGAGTTCATGGCCTCCATGACAGCCATGGACCTGACTCAGGTTGTTCAGGACCCAACTTACAATGGAGGACACACTCTTGACCTTATTTTTGTCTCTGGACAGTGGATAAATGATCGTGGTGGGGGGAACTGGCTATTCAACCTGTCATGGTCCGATCATTTCCTGCTTAGGCTAGACTTTCCAACTGCCCCCCTCACCACTGGGAGGTGGAACTATTGAGATGGTTCCGCCTCAGGCACCTGAGAGGTTCCGGACGGAGATTGGGACGCCTCCTGTCTCCCTAACCCACAACTCGGCTGAAGCCCTAGCAGTGGCTTGGGAACAGGCTGCAGCCAGGACCTTGGATAGAGTCGTGCCTTTGTGGCCTCTGACCTGACGCAGATCCCAGTTCACCCCATGGTTTACCGTGGAGCTACGGGAAATGAAGCGTCGGAAAAGAGGCATAGAGAACTGTTGGAGAACCACTCGATCTGAATCTGACCGAACACTTCTAAGATCCTATAATAGGACTTATCTAGTGGCATTGGAAGCGGTGAAATGTACATATTTTTGTCCACTCTCATCGCATCCACAGAAAACGCCCCAGCGGCCTGTTTAGAGTGACCCGCTCTCTGTTGAATCAGAGGGTGAGGCAGGATCCCTTGCAGGGCAGAGCTGAGGACTTTGTGCAGTTTCTTCAGGATAAAATCGCTCAGCTCCGGACTGACCTGGACTCCAACTAGGCAGAGTCCAGTGGAATGGCAGAGGCAGGTCTTGTTGAGGACATCTGGACTGAGTTTGACCCTGTTTCTCTGGATGATGTGAACAGGATTATGAGTAAGCTGAGTGCCTCCATGTGTTTATTGGACCCGTGTCCCTCCTGGATGGTTTCTGCAGCCCGGGAGGTGACAGGAGACTGGCTCCAGGCAATTACCAATGCTTCATTGAGAGAGAGAGTCTTCCCTGCCTCGTTGAAGGAGGCAGTGGTACGACCCCTCCTCAACAAGCCAACCTGGACCCAGTCTCATTGAACAACTATTTATTTACATTTATTTATTTATTTATTTATTTATTTATTTACACAGATTTATATGCCGCCCTTCTCCTGAAGGACTCAGGGCGGCGAACAGAAGTTAAAAACATACAATAACAAAATTTAAAATCCTAATTAAAACCAAATTAAAATATAAAATAGTTAAATAATAAAAACCCCAAAATCAGATTCAGCCCATTTGTTGAAACAGCCAGGTCTTTAGGTCATGACGGAAAGAGCGGAGATCGGGCACCATCCGGAGCTTGGTATGTAACCCATTCCAGAGGGTAGGTGTGTCCACAGAGAACACCCTGCCCCTGGGTGGCACCAGCTGACATTGTCTGGTCAACGTCCTGTCTCCAACCTTCGCTTTGTGGCAAAGGTTGTTGAGACCGTGGTGGCACGTCAGCTTCCGCAATTCCTGGAGAAAGCAGATTATCTGGACCCGTACCAATCTGGTTTCAAGTCCGGCCACAGCACGGAAACAGCATTGGTCGCACTGGTGAATGATCTCTGGCGGGCCCGGGACAGGAGGTATTCCTCTGTCCTAGTCCTACTTGACCTCTCAGCGGCTTTTGATAGATACCATCGACCATGGTATCCTTCTGCAATGGCTCTGAGGATTGGGGGTGGTAGGCACTGTTTATCAGTGGTTCTCCTCCTACCTCTTGGACCATTCGCAGTTCATATGGGTGGGGGGACAGATCGACCCCGAGGCCTCCCACTTGTGGGGTGTCTCAGGGGTTGGTCCTCTCCCCCCTCCTATTTAACATCTATATGAAGCCGCTGGGTGAGATCATTCACGGTTTCGGGATGAGGTATCATCAGTATGCTGATGATACGAAGCTTTACATCTCCACCCCGGACCAACCCAGTGATGCCCTTGCCGTGATGTCCCGGTGCCTGGAAGCGGTGCGGGTTTGGATGGGGAGAAACAGGCTCAGGCTCAATCCCTCCAAGACCAAGTGACTGTGGATTTTATCATCTCGAGTCCAAGAGATCCCATTACTTTTGATATGGGGGGAGGCTTTGGCCCCCTCGGAAAGGGCTCGCAACCAAGGCGCCCTTCTGGATTCACGGCTGTCCTTGGAGGATCATCTGACGGCCATGACCAGGGGGGCTTTTGCACAAGTTTGCCTTGTGTGCCAGCTGCGCCCTTTCCTGGACCAAGATGCTTTATGCATGGTCACTCATGCCCTTGTCACGTCCAGACTGGACTACTGCAATGCCCTCTACATGGGGCTGCCCCTGAGATGCACGCGGAGGCTCCAACTTGTCCAGAACATGGCCACGCAGGTGGTTATGGGGGTACCACGTTACTCCCATGTGATGCCACTTCTGCGCGAGCTGCACTGGCTTCCGGTTGTCCTCCGTGTGTGCTTCAAGGTGCTGGTTTTGACCTATAAAGCTCTACATGGCTTTAGGTACTTGCAGGACCACCACCGCCACAATCATCCTCCCAGAGCCTGGTGTGCTCTCATAGAGTTGGCCTCCTCAGGGTGCCTGCAGCCAGACAATGTCAGCTGGCGGCTCCCAGGGGGAGAGCTTTCTCGGTGGGAGTG
>JANHFM010000926.1:425083-447658 GCA_032468115.1 Grayia smithii
ATGCATGGCTGGCAAACTCTTTATTTTAACTGGAAAAGTTGGGGGTCGTCTTATACGCCGGAATATACGGTATATTTTCTACCAGGAATGTGACAGTATAGTATCCAAAATGTATGAACTCCATTCATAATTCAATGAATAATTTCAACTATATAAAGAAAGAATTGTACAATCTTGGAAAAAAACCTATTGCCTTGTAAGTCCTTCCAGTCCACAGAAGGGAACTTGAAAGGGAAAGCTGATGATTGTCTGATCAAATTATGTCAATTGGAAAGATCCAATTTAAGAGATTAGGGTCTAAAATACCCAGATGAGGGACTGTTGGCACCAGGTGGATTAAACCTCAAAAGAATATAAAAATTGTTTTTTTGATAAAACATAGTATATGTGATATGGGATTATGGGATTTTAAACTTCAATTACCATATTTTTCAGAGTATAAGATGCACCGGAGGATAAGACGCATCTAGATTTTAGAGGTTGAAAACAAGGAAAAAAGGATTCCTTGTCAAGTTTGGGTTAACATGGGTTAGGGCAAGGGACTTGACAGCAGTGCTGCCTGAGGAGCCGTCTGCCAAGCCACTTCCAACTTTGCTGCAATTGCTGCTCACCTTCCGCCACTGCCTGCCGAGCGTGGTCACCTTAATGAATCAGGAAAGAAGTGAGCACCCGATCCCCAGAACCGTAAAAAACTTAGGATGCAGCGATTGCCTCTCTGCTCTCATTCCACGGTGCGCCCACAGAAAGCGCCAATCTGCATCATCTCCTCAGGCAGCAGCGGCAGGTGAGTGGTAGCGGCGATGGGCGGGTCGCTCAGTAGGCGGCTCCTCAGGCGGTGGCAGAAAGTGAGCATCGATTGCGGTGAAGTTGGGGGCGGCTCAGCAGGCAGCTCCTCAGGTGGTGGCGGAAGGTGAGCAGCAATTGCGGTGAAGTTGGGGGTGACTCAGCAGGTGACTCAGCAGGCAGCAGTGGAAGGTGAGCAGTGCCGGTGGCTATGGGCAGGTGGCTCAGCATGCGGCTCAGCAGGTGGCAGTGGAAGGTAAGCGGCGATTGCGGTGAAGTTGGGGGCAGCTCGGCAGGTGGCTTGGCAGGCGGCAGCGGAAGGTGAGCAGCGACTGCAGCAAAGTTGGGGCCAGCTCAGTAGGTGGCTCTTCAGGCAACATTCAGAATATAAGACGCACCCAGATTTTCACCCTTTTTTTGGGGATAAAAAGGTGCCTCTAATACTCCCAAAAATATGGGTATGTGGACATTAAGAAAAACTGAAGCAAGAATCTCACATAAAGGCAAATGTTTTCCACTGTAAAAAGTGGGAGTGTTATTGAAATAGGCATAGAAACTAACACAATCAGGAAGAACAATGATTTGTAAAACTCATGCCCTTTCTCAAAGCATTACTATTCAGATTATGAGAAATTAACAATATGAACTTAAATATTTTGGTAAAGAAACTCAAACATATTGAGCTTGACAAATATAAACAGAGACTTGAAAGGAAGATTTTTATGCCTAGAATGCAGCTACTATAGATTACAATAATTACATAAGACACAAAAGCAAAATGATAACTCCCACACAGCAATCCAAACAAATTAACTTGGCAATGCTATAATGCATTATGTGGACCACTGGTAGTCCACAAGAAAATTTTGGTGGTCCATGGAGAAATCTTTCTATTTTTGCATTTTTTATATTGCACTCCTTCTCAAGCTACGGCCCCTGGACCAGAAATGGCCAAGAGCAATTAATCTGGCCAATGCGCAGGAACACAAGGCTGCACCATCCACATCACCTCACTCACCTGCCTACCCCTACTCTAAAGGACGAGCACAAATCTCACCTTGAGTAGAGCAGTGCAAGCCACACAAGCTGGAACTGGAAGGTAAGACCAAGAACTCGCTGTGCTCAGCTGAATGACTGCCAGGGAGGGGAGATTCAGCTGCTTGGGACTCAGAGTGGTAAACAGTGTATGGTCTGGGGAGCAGCTGGAGTTTGCTGTCCATTGTGGACACTAGCTCGGCCCCCTGCAAACTCTCATCTCTTGAGTGCTTGTGTGGACAGGCTCCTCAAGAGACAAGAGTTTGCAGGGGACCGATCTAGTGATCGCAATGGACATCAAACTCTGGCTGGTCCCCGTACCAGACACCATTTACTGCTCTGAGTCCCAAGTGGCAGGAGACAAGGGCTGCCTTCTGCCACTGGCTGGTGTAATTATACTGAGGCAGAATGCTGATGCCGCGCTGATGCTGCACTACAGCAGAGAGAAGAAACTGGAGTTTGCTGTCCATTGCAGACACTAGATTGGCCCTCTGCAAACTCTCATCTCTCAAGGAGCGCTCACTGAAGTGGCATGGGAAATTTTGGCCAGGCTCCTTGAGAGTTTGCAAGGGACCAATCTAACATCTGCAATGGACAGCAAACTCTGGCTTTTTCTCTCTGTTGTAGTGTGGCACCATCATTTGTGCGGCATCAGCATTCCACCTCAGCCTATTTGTGCCAGCCAGTGGCACAAGACAGCCCTCATCTCCTGCCGTTTGGGACTTGGAGTGGTAAACGCCATCTGGTCCATGGAGCAGCCAGAGTTTGCTGTCCATTGCAGATGTTAGATCGGTCCCCTGCAAACTCTTGTCTCTTGAAGAGCCCAGCTGAAGTTTCTCACACTACTTCAGCAAGTGCTCAAGAGTTAAGAGTTTGCAGGGGGCTGAGCTAGCATCTGCAATGGACAGCAAACTCCGACTGCTCCCTGGACCAGGTGCCGTTTACCACTCTGAGTCCCAAGCAGTAGGAGACGAGGGCTGCTTTGTGCCACTGGCTGGCACAAATATACCAAGGAGGAATGCTGATGCTGCGCAAATGCAAGTAGCACTTCACTTCCAGCCAGTGCAACCACTGCTTCAGCTTGATTGCACCACACACATACACACCTGCCACCACCATAACACCACCATTATTTCATTCTGGCCAGTGAGGGCTGTTCTCCTTTTTACATATTATACCACCTGCAAAGTTGCACATTGCATATGCCGCCCCAGGGCAGAGATTTCTAGCCCCGCCACGGCCGGTTCCATATTCCAGATCTGTAGTAATCACACTCACAGGACTGGCTTGTTGGTCATCCCAGAGCAGCTCCTCCACCTGGGTGCACTGGCCTCCCGGGGAGCCGGCAGCAGGCATCCCATTGGGATGACCAACAGGCCAGTCCTGTGACTACTACAGTCATGGGGCCGACTTTCCCACCAATGTTACCAAGCCACCCTCAGTCTGCCCATCTTCATTTTACTTCACTCGGATTGACCAAGCTTCTTAAGAGAAAGAACACAAAAGAGATTTCCAGGCTCAGTGCCTGGAGCAGGCGCTTTCTCTCAGGCCTCCCACCCAAAGGCTGAGAGAAAGTGCCTGGTCCGGACACACAGTGCCCCAGAGTCAAGCTAGCTTGATTTTCTTGTTCGGTTTTAGATTTGAATGGTGTAATGCTTAAATAAGCTTCAATTATTTTGTAATAATTACACTAACTTTAATAAGTTTGTTACAATTAAATGATCTTTAAAGATTTTGTTATGATTGAATAAGCATTTATAATTTTGTTATATTAAATAGGTACATTTCATATTAATAAAATGGAAGTTCTCTGATCATTATTTTATAACTGTATTTGTCTTTTTTAAAAAAAATCATATTAGTGGTCTGCAGGATTTAAAATTATGAATTAGTGGTCCACAGGATTTAAAATTATGAACTTGGTGGTCCCTGAGGTCCAAAAGGTTGAGGACCCATGCTATAGTGAGTATGTGTATTAAAATAAGTGGAGAAATTAATAAAAGTTGCATCACAGCACTATACATTGCCCAATCAAAGAAAACCTGTCTATGATGCCTTAAAGCAAAAAACACCAAACCACAGATTTTTCTTAGATGCAAGAAGCCATAGTGATGGGAGACTGCAATTACCCTTCCATCTGTTGGCAAACAAACTATGTCAACAATGATCCTTCCAGGGAATTCCTGGTTTTCCCTGTTGACAACTTGCTTCTTGAGAGGACAGAAGCAAAGACAAGAGAAGTGCACTTTCCTTGCCTTGACAGGAATTAATGAGATGTTTAGTTGAGAACATGAAAATAACAAGAATATTTAAGAAAACCATTGTGTAATGCTGGTATTTTTTATTTTAAGCTAAACTAGAACTGAAGATAGTCAGATATATATCTTATGTTCAACAAAAGCTGACTGTAATAAAATCAGACCAATGATAAGTAGTGTCACCTACAGTGGTGGGTTTCAAAAATTTTTTACTACTGGTTCTATGGGTGTGGCTTAGTGGGCGTGGCATGGCTTGGTGGGCAAGGCTTGGTGGGCAAGGCTCAGTGGGCATGGCAGGGGAAGGATACTGTAAAAACTCCATTCCCATTCCACTACAGGGGAAGGATACTGTAAAATCTCCATTCCCTCACCAATCCAAAGGAAGGTTACTGCAAAATCCCCATTTGCTCCTGATAAGTTGGGTCTTGGAAAGCAGAGAATAGATGGGGGTGGGGCCAGTCAGAATTTTTACTACTAGTTCTCCAAACTACTCAAAATTTCCACTACTGGTTTTCCAGAACTGGTCAGAACCTGCTGAAACCCACCTCTGGTCACATAGCAGGACAAGTTAATGGGGGGGAAAAGAATTTAAAATGAATAGGAGTTCCTAAAGAAAAGCTATCCTAATTCCAAAGGATTTTGCTGAACAGAAATAAAGAAATAGAATAAATACATTGTAATAAAATGGGGAAAAGGCATTTTAATAGTGTAGTCACAGCTTCCTTAGGCCAAGACATTCCATTTGTAGCAAAAAAAAGGGAGAAAGGAGTGAAAGAAGGGAAGAACAAAGGTTTTTATTCAACACTTTTATTTTCCTTTAAAATCCTTGTTTGTAAAGTTATGATCAGTTTAGTCCCCCAACCTTCCTGCAGCGTAAATTTATCCAGTTCTGTATTGCAAACTAGATATATGTCCATCTATGTAATTGTTTACATACATACTCTGGAACGAACTTCCCACCGACCTTCCGGACCGCCCCTGACCTTCGCTCCTTCCGCCACGATCTGAAGACATGGCTCTTCAATCTTACCGGCTGACGTGATGGGTTTTTATTCCTCAATTTTAATGTGTTTTAAATTTTTAGTTTTAATGGGTTCAGTATTGCATTTATTTTTATTATTGTTTTTAGCTATTTATTGTGATTTCTACTTGTGAGCCGCCCCGAGTCCTTCGGGAGAGTGGGCAGCATATAAATGCAATAAAACATAAACATAAACAAACATAAACACTGGTCCTTTTACAATGATATAGGGGCCAAATTATAGATAGTAGGTGAACTCAAGGGCTTGGACCTCAAAAAAATCAAATTATCTTCTTGCAGATGTGTTTTCACCAGTTCCCTGCTGTTATTTACACATAGTAAGAAATATTTAATTTCTTATTTGTAGCCATGGTTTTAATTTTCCGTGACCTTTTTACATTTAATACTATTTGGATTATTTTATTTTACAATATTGTTATTTTACTGTATTTTATCGTGCATTATATGTTATGATCTGTGGTTACACATTAAACATACTTACTTTCTATATCTAACTGTTGACCATTTGACCATTTCTCCTTCTCTGCAAATTGGCCTCAGCAGTGGCAGCCCAAAAAATAATAAAATAAAGTAATAAAATAAAATATAAAATAAACTCTTCTTTCATTAAAAGGAGCCCTGTTGAATGGATGTAGTCTTAGCATTTCTGATTCCATCTTTTGCTTTTCCCTTGACAGCATTATTGTTTTGATATACGCTTCTCTTCGTGTCATTCATTTTCTTCTTTAATGTAATTTAACTCTTATATTTCAGGTGAAATTACACTTGATACTTCAAAAGGATTCCTTCTTCTAGGAATCTCTGTCATTTCACAGGCCACTCACTGAAGAAAAATAATCAAAAAGGATTAAATGATAAAATAAGACCCAGGGAATATTTAAAACAAATACAAGTGGTGAAGAGTACTGTACAAGTGTTCAGAATATTTTTTTCCTCCTGTTGTTTTCTTCATGTACTCTTATTCAGCAATATTGTGTAGTAATTTTTTCAGCAATTGGGAATTATTACAGAAGTTTGAAGATCCAGCTTTATTGTTTGTTTGTTTGTTTGTTTGTTTGTTTGTTTGTTTGTTTGTTTAAAACAGAGGTGAGGAACTATGGCCCTTTTATGACTTGTGGACCATGGCTGACTCAGGAATTCTGGGAGTTGACAAGTGCACAAGTCATAAATGATCATAGTTCCCCATCTCTGTTTTAAAGCATGTATATAGCTGCCCATCTTATAAACAATTTTGGACAGCTCCCAAGCAAAATGTATTATTAAGTAAGATTGTAGTGTTCTTTTATTTCACACTTTCTCTGAGCCAATGCAGAAGCAATTTCTTCTCTTCCACCTACTGAATATTGAGTTGCAAACTTTTAAGTGATTTTATTTTTTGAAAGAGTTGAAGATGGATGAAATCCTCTCTTTTCTCCAGCACATGGAAATTTTCTGTTTAAAAAGTGATCAATATTACTTGGTCCTATTGAAATAACTGATTGTATTATGTGTAATCTAACTTATCAAACCATGATGTTATTTACATTTATTTTTAATTATTTTAATGGTTTTTAAAGACTGCTTAAATTGTTTATTTTATTATACACCATCCAGAGTCACATCTGCGAAATGGGCAGCTACGTAAATTTAACAAAAATATAAATGCATAAATAAAAGTTCTCAATCTCTTTGCTTAATGCTACAGACATTGTTCATTGGCTCAAAGCAGCCAGTTACATTTGGACTTGAACAGGCCCTTAACTCTGTGAAGCTGACTACTTAAAATGTGGATAATGTTTGGCTTTCTGAAAGGCTTAGAAGATCAATATTCCTGATTTTCAACAAACAAACAAAAAATAGAAAACAGCTTACAGTAGCAGTGATATCCCTACACCTGAACTTGAAACTTTCCACGGGTTCAGAATGGCCATTCAACTGAAGACTGGTGAGCAACTGGAATTCTCAATCTTTTCCTTCTTTCAAACTTTTCAGCTGAATGTGTGATTTAAGAGGAGCATATTAAAAAAAAGTCTAAACAAAATATTCAAATTTTCCTACAGCTTTGTTTAAGAAAAGTAACACAAATGGCTTAAAAGGAGCAGAGAAATGCACAACAGAGTTGTCTAATATTACTATGATCAGTAATATTAATGCATGACCTCCTTCTCCTGCTTACTTAAAATTCTGTTTATTAACATATATTTCTTCTGGCTATTTATATAAAAAACATAGTCTTCCTTGACATAACTTGCTTTGCCTATTATAGAATTGTCATCACAGAATCACGTGAATACACAATAAAGATTACATTGTATCTGTAGTCAAACGTAATAAATTTTTTTATTATAAAACAGGGTACCCCATCCCATATGAACAGCAGGAAAAAAAAAAACCAAAACATGATTCTTTATTTATAACAACAATCTAGTGAGGTTAAACACTAAAGTACACAGCTTGAATTATCTCAGTTTGGTTACAAACCACTTGAATAAAAACATTTTAAAATGCCCAATGAATTTGGCTAGAAAGTTAATCAATTTTAATTATGTCTCATAACAAATGGTAAAACAGCACACCAATCTAACTCTAGCAGTATACTAAAATGGAATTTGCAAGTGATGGAATGCACCAAAGCAGAAACAGATATATGTATTCTTCTCAATAATGGTAGGCTATCACTGATCTCCATATGCACTTGGTAATTGATTTTTATTTAGATTTTATTTCTGTTTTAGATTTTTTTGTCCTGCCTTTATTAATTTTTTTATATAAATAACTCAAGGTGACTAACATGCCCAATGCCCTCCTCTTATTTTCTCCATAACAATTACACTATGAGATGAGACGGCTGAGAGAGTGTCTGACCAAAAGTCAACCAGCCAGTTTTCTTGCCTATGGTGGGACTAGATATAGAACAAAGAAATTGTCCCCACTAAATAGAAGCACATGACAGAGAAAGGTTGGTTCCAAACCAGTCAAATGTCAGAGTTATACTATCTAAAATATGTACAGTTCAATTTTAAAATGTGATGATACAGATACACAATAGATATGCACATTCTACCCAGTGGTGGGTTCCAACCGATGTTATCAACGGTTCTTTTCACGCATGTGCTTTGCGCGTGATTGCCAGTTCTCTCCGCGCAAGCGCATTATATTTCTTCCCAGCTGAGACACGGCAATCCACTCTGCTGCGTCTATTAGCTGGTCTAAAAATAGACAAATAAAGGTAGGTATAATGCGGGCATGGGCAGGAGGGCCCAACTCACAGTCATAGAGAACCGGTTTGCTGACATCACATCATCACCACTACTGGCTCACATGAACCGGGCCGAACCGGGAGTAACTCACAACTGATTCTACCCCTGGAAATTGAAAGAAGAAAGAAAAATTATCATACATTTTTTTAAATAAACATAGTGAATCACATACTTAATGTACACACATTTTATATGTGTGTATGTATACATTTGCCTATGTGGGCAAATGTATAATCTGTACAGAGACATGTACAGATACACAATATCTATACATAGTTAACAGCTTACTTTTTAAAAGAAAATATAAATATGTTTTGTTTTTGTTTTGTTTTGATTTGGTATACAACTTTTTAAATACATAATTTGCATGAAATATTTGATAGAGAATGACAGACTGTAGTGGACCCCAGAATTACTGCCATCTGGCACCCCAACAGAATCTGTATTGATGGAACATTCAGTTTTGATCTGAAATAAATATGTATTTTTATCTCTAGTACTCGATTTGATCCAGTTTCTATCTTTTCCTAATTTAGAAGCTCTACTACCAAATTAGTAAACCATTTTGTAAAATGGGATGGAGTTGTTCACATAGTTAACAAATAAAAGGAAGTTTCTCAATAGAAAACAGTATACCCAATCTTTTATCTGTAAATTGATTTATAGTTAATTTTTCATTCTAAATTTTGATTTCTTCTCTCTCTATCTCTGTCCCTCCTGCATTCCCATTTTCTCATCTAAAATTCTGTGATGTGTAAGTTTTACATATGTAAATTATGTAATACATATGGTATTACATATGTAATACAGCAGAGGTGGGATTCACTTACCTTCCCTACTGGTTTGCAAATGTGAGCGCATGTGCCATCTCTGCACATGTGCGCGGCCTTCTGCACATGCACATGGCCTTCTGTGCATGCAGAGAAGTTGTACGTTATGTCTGGGTGGGTGGGCGGAGCCTCCCTCAGTCACCGCTACTGGTTCGCGCAATCTGGAGAAAACTGGCTGAATCACACCACTGTAATACAGGTATATATTGTTCTGATAATATTGATATTGTTCTATTTGCATTTTGTTAATTTGTTCTATTTATAATAGTTGGAGGATCAAGAGTAGTTAACAAAATCAAAAAGGAGTTATCAGGGGGGATAAGTCCTCCTTTTATTTTAAAATTGTTTCTTTGTCACACAGTGCCTTGCAAAGATGTTGAAGTTCTCTTTTTGCTCATTGTTTTCTTACAGGATCTTGTGACTATGCAGCAGCCATAATGAATGTGATTTCAAGAAAATGCAGAAGTTCGGAGAAGTCTGATGCAACTGTTTGATTACAAGTTGGTCAGTTGCTTTAGAAAATTGTGGCATTCTTCTTTCCCATTTTTCTTTTTGTAAAAAGTGATGTTAAGATTAATATTTATTTAATTAATTAATTAATTAATTAATATTAATATTTATTAAGATTAAGATTAATAATTGACATTATTTTACTCATAGTAGGAGAGGAGAAAAACATAATGTCCTTTTTGAGGAATAAAGCACTTAACTAATAAAGAGGTAGGATTTATTTTATTGAGGAAAAAAAGTAGAAATATCTTTGACATATTATTTTTGTCTCTCTAAATGTTTCAAAATTAAAGTAAGGTGTTTATTTCTATTTCTTTCAACTTCTAACATAATCTTTCATGACAACTTAGTTCCAAATCTATTTTTGATGCTTTATTAAGAAGTCCTGGCTAACATTTTCCATTTCTTTTCCTAAGGATTACGGTGTTGAATTTATTCAGTATTTTTTATTAGACTCCATTTACAATTTACCTATTCATTGATTCATCACACGTTTGATTTGGAAAGTTTCAGCTAGTAGGCTTAAAAAATAAGCGGGGTCTGGTCCAGTTGATCTTGGCTGCTGAACCTTCAAAGTATAACAGAACTGTAGATTTGATTGGGGAGCCAATAAAAAAAAACACCTTGGCAGAAATTAGTAGCAAACCATCTAAGTACAACTGCCAAAAAACCTTAATATACATGTCTTTGCTGTCAATAGGAGTGAGCCCACCACAAAGAGTTATTTTTACCTTACCTGATTTGGAAACATTAAAATGTGCCATTTTGTGTTCTTTCATTAACAAAAAATGTATCATATGTCATTAGGCTGAATTTTAATTCCTACCATTTATTTATATATCCATCCATCCATCCATTCATTCATTCAAATACTGGATCACATTGTTAAAAGTTATTTAATAAAATTCAAAAATTAAAATTTAATATTGTTAACATATGCAAAAGAATAATATTTGGAAATCCTCCTAACATACCAAATATATTTAATGTATATATAATATTTTTTTAAACTTAACTTTATATATTTAATTAGTTTGTTTTATTTAAACATAAGATAAAAATATAAGTCTTCAATTGATATTTTTGAATATATTTAAACAATTTAACAATTTCCTATAATTAGCTATGTTATCATATACTTTTTCTTATAATAAAAAAAATCCTAACCTAACATTAATATTTTATGAGGTCTTCTATTTATCTATATGGCACTACAAATAATTTGAAAAGGTTACTTTAATGTAACCAGAATTTTTAACACATACAACTTTATCATTTCACTTTTATTAATATTTTATCAGAGACAAAAACCTAGGGGACAGTTCAGTGTAGCTAATTAATCTGGTAGAGTAAAAAGCTAGTGGGCAGTTAACCTAAGATGTACTAAGTGATTTTTATCAATTAGGGAATAAAATTCTTATTTTAGAATATTAAAGAAGCTCAAAAACTGCAGTCTAACATTCCTTTTTAAAAATGCAGCTGATAGTTTGATTTTAAGGAGGCTCATTGAGAATTAACATTGCATTTAAAAAGATTAGTTTGAGAAAAAAGCATGCTGCAGTGGATTATGGATTATGCAGGTATAATATCTGTTATGTACCGGTACTTTATTTTTGCAGAAAACATAGCATATCTCTTCTTTCTCCAGTACCTGTTCCCTTTTCTTTACTCACACATAAACACATGTACAGATATAACACAAGCAAAAAGCTGTCACTGACATAAAAAAATATCACCTGTCTGTCCTAGGGTAGTCATCATAATTTATTTCAGTATTGATATACTTCGATCATTCTGTAATCTACACAGATCAAGAGCATTGTCCTAATTTTACAAATAATGTCACATTTAGCTGTTTTTAAGACTAAGGCAATAAAGTGAGAGAGAGAGAGAGGCAGGCAGGCAGGCAAGCAGGCAGGCAGGCAGATGATGGACACCTATAGGCAGGCAGGCAGGCCTGCCTGCCTGCCTGCAGTCAAATATAAGGGGTCCTTGGTGATTTCTGAGCTTGGTTGTTTTCTTGAAGACGTTTCATTACTTAAACTAAGTAACATCATCAGTGCTAGATAGATGATAGATGATAGATAAGTATATGATGATGTATGATAGACAGGCAGGCAGGCAGACAGATAATAGAGATAAAAAGATGGAAAGATGAAAATACATGTTTTCCACTTTTTAGACTATAACAATAAGCCAACATTCTTACTACATTATATATACATACTTCTATTTTAGAAGAAATCTTTCTTGGGCCAAGATCATTACCTATAAAACTCTATTGTATAAAATATGTTATATAATTAATTAGATTTAATTAATTGGAATTGGATTCACCTAATACTGTCCAATGTTTATCAATTGCTCAATTTTTTTAAAAAAAATTGTGTTTCATTTATTTCTTGGCATATGTATTCCCATGATGTATTTTATTTATTTATTCATTCTTACAATTTATTAGCCATCTGACTCCCAGCATCTATGGGCATGATGCAATTTACAATATAAAATACAAATCATAAAAAGAGTCATGAAGAGTCCCAGAACATTACACAAACAAAGGAAACCATCTAGGGGCTCAATCTTTCTTCTGCATCAAAGCCTGGGAAAATAGACAGGTCTTTAATCACTTCCTGAGCATTTTCAGAGTGGAAACAATCCAGAACTCTAGAAAGATGTTTTAAATGAGCCAATGGAAGCTCTTTGCCTTTTTCACAATTTACAGACATGTTTATTTTGATTATTTTGATATTTTTGATGGATATTTAATCCAGGAAATTAAAAGATTGATGCTAAGATTCATGCCACTGAGAGTCACACTCAACAGATTTCATGTCTAAGGTTTTATAGGTAAAAGGTAAAGGTTCCCCTCGCACATATGTGCTAGTCATTCCCGACTCTTTTAGAGACGAAGAGCCAGCGCTGTCCGAAGACGTCTCTGTGGTCATGTGGACGGCATGACTAAATGCCAAAGATGCACAGAATGCTGTTACCTTCCCACTAAAGGTGGTTCCTATTTTTCTACTTGCACTTTTTACGTGCTTTCGAACTGTTAGGTTGGCAGAAGCTGGGACAAGTAACGGGATCTCACCCCATTACGCAGCACTAGGGATTCGAACCGCTGAACTGCCGACCTTTTGATCAACGAGCTCAGCATCTTAGCCATTGAACCACTGCATCCCAATATCCCTGCTAAAGATTATCAGTCAAGTACTCTGTTTTGGTGCCAGATAATGCCTAAAAATTGAGACAATTGTAGTGAGGGTCACTGAATGAAATGATATGTGTGAATGACCTTGGGAAACAGGAGGAAGAGCTGCAGTCTCGACAACCTATCTTGACCAATAGAAGGCGAGGATATGGTAAACATTTCAATAGAACTCTCTTTAGTTTTCCAGAGAGTTAAAGGAGAAGAAGAGAAAAATACCTTCATAGTTTTAGACTCAATCCTGACCCTAAACGTTTCAAGTTCCTTTAGCTGTCTTTTGTAAGATTTACCATTTACCAATTACATTTACCATTTTTTCCAGTTCTTCAGCTTCCTTTTTGTATTATGATAACCAGAATTGGATGTGGTATTACAGATGTAGTCTGGCCAGTGCAAAATAGAGTGGTACTGCTATCACTTCCTACGATCTTGAACTATATCTCTACTGATGTAGCCCCAACTGCAGCACAACGCCTTCTCATCCTTAATCTGTGGTCTACCAAAACTCCCAGATCCCTCCCACAAGGACTAGTGTTAAACCATGTACCACCTATCTTGTACTTATGCATTTGGTTCTTCCTGCCTAAATGCAGAGGCTTACATTTTTGACCTTTGAACAAACCTAATGGATGGAATGAAATAGGATGAAATAAAAATAACTCACAACTCTGGTAATTCCAGTTCTAGTTTTTGCAATCAACATGCTCCAAATAAATTACACACACACATACATACACACACACGCACACACGCACAAACGCACACACACACACATATATACTAAATATATAAATTCAGCTACAAGGAGAAACTTGACATTTATTATCAGAAAGGACACCTTTCCTGACTGAAATAATCACCTAGCTAATCTGCACTCATAAATCATGCCATATTGCTCTTCCTTAGTTTTTTTCAAGAGGTCATCTGTAAATGATTGCAGCATTCTATCATGTAAGGGACTCTCTGGCCATGGGATCTTAACAAGTGGACCATCACAAATGCTTATCTTTGGTGTCAGACTTGAATTTCATTTCTTTTTGCTTTCTAAGTTCATTTTGTGCAGACTGTATTTAAATGAGAAACAATGCATCATCCTCACTCCAGTCTGTTCATAGGCTACTGTATTAACAAGCCATTGTGCATTCTGAATGGAGTGATTGGTTGGTGGTTTAATTTAAATGGAGGACAATTAAATTCAATAGATTTTTTTAAGTAACCAACGGGATTATGTACAAAACCATTTTGACCACGTGTGTGTGTCTTTTCTTTTCAGCATTCTGTTGTGTGTGGCTCTGAGGTACCTAGTTTTCTGGAAGGACATTAACTTCTGAGAGTGACATTTATGGCAGTCTCCTTATTAAATATAGCATCTCTTTTTCTCACTCAGGGCTCTCCTATTGTACAAGTTCCACATTTGGGTGTGTTTTTATAAAATTATCTAACAATAATGAACATACTGATTTTAAACAGATATTTATTGAAGATTTATAGCTAAATCATATTTTCATATAACCTGACTGTTTTGTCTTAGCTGAATTTACCGGAAGAGTGAAAAGAGGGGAGAAATAGTCAGTTGCTTTCAACATATATACCCAGAAAAAAAAATAATTTGACTAAAAATGAACATTTTTTTCCACTGTAAAAATATTTATTCATAAAAAGCTAAGAATGAGAAAAAACAAAAGAATATTTGATTCTTATTCACTTAACAATGAATTAATATCAAACACAAGATACTCTCATTCTCTAGTTCCACAAAGGTTTATGATACATAGAATGAAAACTGTAGAAATATTGTGCTTTGTAAAACATTTATTATTCACTGAGACATTCAGGTCAATGTTTTATATGAAATAAAATTATTTGGGTTCAAATAAGTCCTTTGAACAAAGATGGTTTAAGCTAAGTTACTTATCCAATTATTTTCAGTTATAAACATAGAAGAACACTCTTCAGGCAGCAAATGATTGGCTAAGCATAGCTGGATTGTATCCATTTTAACAATGAGCACAAACAAAATGATTTGTTGTGATCATTATGGTTTAAACTCATCTTGTAACTTAATATATCTGTTTCAGTTCACATTACACATATAACCCAGGTCACATTCTATTGGATTAAAT
Organism: Grayia smithii; assembly: GCA_032468115.1. Taxonomy (NCBI): domain Eukaryota; kingdom Metazoa; phylum Chordata; class Lepidosauria; order Squamata; family Grayiidae; genus Grayia; species Grayia smithii. Next base: position 440,112 of record JANHFM010000926.1, read on the forward strand.
TACAGATATTGTGACCAAGGAACATGACCAATGTCATTCAAGACATGGATTTACATTGTGGGATAATGTAAGTCACTAATTTATTTATTTTTAATAATTTATTTATTAGGTTTATGTCTTCACTGTTTGTTCTTAGGAGTTCACAAGAGATAGAAACTGGTGGGATTCAGCCAGTTTGCACCAGTTCAACCAAACCAGCTGTTAATTTTTTGTATAGTTCAGCAAACTGGTTGATCCCACCATTGGCTGTCCCCGACCCACCAACCGGGCTTGCCATTCAGGATGGGGAGGCTGCAGGGGTGTGACTGAGAGCCACGCTGATCAGCTGGCAGGCAGTGAATGGATCAGCCATGCCAATCAGCTGGGAGGCTGCCCCCCCTTGTGGCTTGTTTTTGGCCTGGACGGCCTGCTACAAAATCCTGCAGCAACCACCATTCCCCCACTAACCTGCTTTCCAGCTCCGTTCTCTGGCATGCAAAAGAAGACCATGTGACTATCAGTTTAAAAAAAGTTCAGTCAGACCTTCCAACTTCGCGAGATCATTTTTTCCCCAAGAAGCTGGAAGTTCTGTCTGAACTTTTTTTAAACTATCACATGGTCTCCTTTTGTTGCTCTGATTGCAGGCTAGTGAGGGAATGGTGGTTGATCTGGGATGGGATGGAAGTGAGGCTTTTGCATTATCATTGCTCAGGGATGGGGTAGTAGTGAAGATATTACACTATGATGGCTCTGGAATGGGGTGGAAGTGAGGATTTTCCATTATGTTTGCTCATAAGTACGATAAGTAAGAACCAGTAAAAGAGGAATGGAAAAATCCCTATCTGTAGATCAGTGTTTTTCAGTCTTGGCAAGTTTAAGATGGGCAAACTTCATGCTGACTTGAGAATTCTGGGAATTAAAGTCCATGCATTTTAAAGTTGTCAAAGTTGAGAAGCATGGGTCTACACTAGAGTTTAGGATTTTCCATTCATGTTTTATTTAGAGTTTGGTGCAATTAAGTAAATCAGTTGTGGTTTCTTTAACAAATGATATGAACCATTACTGGACTTTTTGTGAGAAACTGGAATTAAAAGTTGATCTGGGCTTTGATGATTAGATATGGGATTATGGAAATAATGTAGACAAATGTTAATCTTAGAGTAAGAATTTGATATTTTTTTACTTATATTTGTACCAAAGAAAGTTGGAAGTCATTCTTTTTTGGTTTTCCTTCTTTTCCTCTTTCTTTCTTACACTTTCACTCTTTTTTTCCTGAGCCTTTTATTTTTTCAAATCTGTTTTTTATTTGTTTATCCCTTAGCTTTGTATTTTTTGATATATGAAGGATCAAATATTCAGCCATTATAATTCTACATTCCTTATTTGCAGAAATCATATCAAAATTTAGAATGAAATCCACTGGGATCCATCTCATACAGGCAGCCTCTGAGTCCCTCTAACCAGAAAGTGTTTATCAATAGAAGAGAATATCTGTAGCTCAGGGCTGAACTGGGGGGGTCCTTGATGCTCTCTAAGCTTGATGGCTTTCTTGCAGATGTTTCATTACCAAACTAAGTAACATCATCAGTACTAGAAGGGAATTTGCTCTTATTTTCATATACTAGTGGCTTATCCATGCAAACTGTTGTTACTCATCCTAAAATGAATCCTCTTTACCTGGAGCTTCAAAATTTGCTGTTTGCTGGAAAGATGTGTAGCTAAAAGTCAGTCTACATTTAATGTACATCTGACTTTGGGGATATTTCTTCATAAGCAGACAAAAATGTATTTTCTGTGCAGTTCATCCTTGCTCAGTGGATCTGGATGTCACAAAGCAAAGCCCACATTTTGTAATTAACCTCCATGCCCCATTTTGACTGGCAGAGTGCTGCAGGAAGCTGACTGCTCTAAAGCCCCCTGGCCACACTCTTGGCCATACCTACCCAGCCAAGCCCATCAAAATGGTCATTAGGGTAGAGAAGCCATTGTTAAATTATTTGAATCCCACCACTGGATAGAGGTTATCTGATGGGCTACAGTGAAGCAGCAGAAGGAAGGAGCATATTTCAAGGAGTGAGAAAAGGCAAGAGACAACACAGGCCAAAGATAGAATTGAGAAGGAGGAAGAGATTTAGGATAGCTACTTCCTAGAATTTCCAGATATATCCATGAGGATTAGAATAATCTACATTTAAGTCTGTCAAGATTTTCTCTATGAGGTTTGAGCAAATAAAGAACTGAACTTTGGATGGACTGTTCTAGATTGTTCTTGCCCTGAACCTAACAATTTACCTTTAAACTCAGACAGTATGAAACACTAGACTATAAATGTCAAATCAAGGTCCATGTGGATCACCAGAAATCTTATTTTGGGTATTACATAATTAAAAATAAAACAGTAGACACTATGTTTATAGTATTCTATAATGGAGGAGCCAAGAACACCTGACTTTTTTTTTTTTGCGAGACTTTCATATGATAAACTTTGATTATTTTCTTGGTATTAATTTTATACCTGTTATTATTCTGTAATTGCCTAGAACAGGGCTGTCAAACTAGCGTCATCACGGCATCATCACATGACATATTGGGACTTTTTTCCCCTTTGCTAAACCAGATGTGGGCATGACCAGCATGTGAGGCATCCGGCCCGCAAGCCAGGAGTTTGACAGCCCTGTGCTAGATCCTAAAGAACTTCCAACACTACCATAGTGTTTTTCCAATTGTCAGCTTTAAGTTAGATGGTGTTCAACTCCCAGAAGTGGCTGAGGAATTCTGGAAGTTGCAATTCACACATCTTAAAGTTACTAAAGTTGAGAAATACTGCTCTGTCATCTCACCTCTGGGCATACAACAAAGATTATTGCAATCAGCCTTTCTAATTTTTAAGCCAATACCGATATAAGGAGATTGTGCCCTACAAATGGGATTCCATAATTTTTCTAATTACCACTGTCTTAAAAGGTGAAATTCTAGGTACACTGCCTGTGGCCTTGAAACCTCGAGAGCTATTGTCAAGAAGTATGAATAAATTGTCATGTTTAATGCTACAAAACAGAACAATTAGGAATTATATTGCTGGGAAATAATGGAATTTTGTTCTAGTTATATTTCAACATGAAAAAAAATGATATGAAATTTAGTTTCTAATCCTACCTCTAATACCCGGATCATTGTGCCCAGGAAAATGTACAACCTCTAGTCTAATCTAGACAGACTTGAACATTGGGCACTATCTAACAACCTTACTTTTGGAAAAAGTAAGGTTCTACATTTAGGCAAGAAAAAACAAAATGCACAGGTACAGTATATGTGGTACCTTGCTCAATAGTAGTAACTGTGAGAGGGATCTTGGAGTCCTAGTGGACAACCATTTAAATATGAGCCAGCACTGGAATGTTGTGGGTAGGAACACAGATGACGAGCCAGACTTCCAGAAACACACGTTTATTTCAGATAAGAACTCAGCATAAACTAACATGCAGCTTCTGGCTAACAGCTCCTTTTTAAAGGGGCCCGTCAACCTTTTCCAATTACTTTAAAATATGTCCTGCACATGTATGGCAGAAGGACAAGCCTCTGCTCACACCTGCACAGACATAACAAGCACTGTGCAGCACCTGCCAAAAAAGTCAACAAAATCCTAGGCTGTATAAACAGACGGATAGAATCAAAATCATTTGAAATGTTAATACCACTTTCTAATGCCTTAGTAAGGCCACAGTTGGAATACTGCATTCAATTTTGCTCCCCACAATGTAAAAAAAAATGTTGAGACTCTAGAAAGAGTGCAGAGAAGAGCAACAAAGATGATTAGGGGACTGGAGACTAAAACATTTGAAGAATGATTGCAGGAACTGGGTGTGTCTAGTTTAATGAAAAGAAGGATTAGGGTTGACATGATAGCAGTCTTCCAATATCTCAAGGGCTGTCACAAAGAATAAGGAGTCAAGCTATTCTCCAAAGCACCTCAGGGTAGGACAAGAAGCAATGGATGGAAACTAGTCAAGGAGAGAAACAATTTAGAACTAAGGAGAAATTTCCTGACAGTTAGAACAATTAATCAGTGAAACAAATTGCCTCCAGAAGTTGTGAATGCTCCAACATTGGAAGTTTTAAAGATGTTGGATAACCATTTGTCTGAAGTGGTGTAGGGTTTCCTGCCTAAGCAGGGGATTGGACTAGAAGACCTCAAAGGTCCCATTTTTTTTAGTCCCATTTATATCCCTTCCAACTCTGTTATTCTATTCTATTCTATTCTATTCTACTCTACTCTATTCTATTCTATTCTGTTCTATTCTATTCTATTCTATTCTATTCTATTCTAATTGGCATAATAAAATTTCAGTTGGGTCATTGCAGAAAAATCCAAGCTTTCAAAAAATCACAGATGCAAATGAAAATCCTGTTTTTCTCTGATTTTATTTAGTCCAAGCATCAGAATAAAATATTAGATAAGTACTTCTGCTTAGCCTATACTGGAGATCATGGGTTTTAGCACAGTTTTAGCCATTAAAAAAAAAAAAATACTAGATCACCATGCAGTTTTAAATGCTTGAAATAATTTTTTGTACAGAGGAAAATATTATTTGTTTTAATTCTAGAGAAAATTTAACTTGCAGAATTTGCTTTGTTTGAAAATCAGCCTTCAATAATAGGTAATGCTCTGTGGCACCATATGGAAGCTTTCTGACATATGGATTGAATTAACAAGTTTAAAACTGTTAAGATCAGTTTTTCTTTCACTGGAGGCAAAGTGGGGGAGGGGAAAACTTTGCAGGATGCACCTCTGTGAAAATAAGCTTGAGTAACAGCAGTACAACTCAGCTGGTTGGTTTCTTGACAGGAAGGGAATTTTTAACAGCAGCTAAGTTTACAGCAGTTAACAATGATGAATCAGAATGTGGATTGTGCTTACTCACTTCATATAATCTACACATATGCAATAGCTGCCATGGTACTTCCATTTGTACACAGCAGTTAGGTTTTTTTTCTACGCTTCCATATGTTATAGATGACACTGAATCTTTCCCAGTGACAACATTCCAGCATGGATGATGACATCATAACTTCATAAAATTTAACTTGAGGTGAACAATTGCATCTGGTCAAGGTAATCTGATGACTCTTATGATGATGCCATAAACTAGATGATTTACTACAGGGGTGTCAAACTTGCATCGTCATGGTGGCGTTATCATGACCGTTTTCCTCTTTGCTAAACCGGGCGTGGACATTGCAAAAGATAGACTAGAAGTCCTTATTCTTGCATAAGTAACACTGCCTAAATTAACCCAATCAGCTTTCCAGAGAAATTGTATGGTGTTAGCCCAGATTAGTATTTGCAGAGAAAGCTGAATTTCCCCTGGGAATTGAAATCTGGGAAATCAAAAGAAAAAAAAATACCTGAAGTTAAAAACAAAGTACTTTTGAACCAGGGGTGGGTTCTACTTACCTCTACTACTGGTTCTAAAGGTGCACGCGCTTTGCACGTGGTCGGAGCACGCGGAGCACGCGTCTGGCACGCGCGTGCTGAACGGGCACTCCCATGCATGTGCAGAAGCTTTTTTTGACAAAAAACCTCAAAAAAAGCTTCCTGCGCATGTGCGCAAGCGCACTCCGCGCAGGGACCAATTAGTATGGGCGTGCAGGGGGGGAAGGTCTGGGACGTGTAGAACCGGTTCAGTGATGTCACAGCATCACCGCTACCTATTTGCGTGAACCGGACCGAACCGGTAGCAACCTACCACTGTTTTGAACAATGTAGAGATATAATCAACAAGTGTCAAGCTCCTAAGGGCAATTTTATCTTTACTTTCTTTTGTGTTAAAAAATACTTTTATTTTTGTAAGACTAACTTGTTTTGATTACTTTTTAAAAGTTATCTTAAGGAGCTGTTAACTTGTGACTGTGTTTTTAATCATGTTCTCATTTTATGTTTATTATTATTTTATGTTTAACATTATTTTAAAAAAATCAACTAGACTGGCAGCATAGAGGGGGTGGAAGAGAAGCTGAGTAGTTACAATGAGCTCTCTAGCAAAATTGCTGTTTTGTGTCCTGAGAATTGTGGGGCAGTGTGGCAAAGACCAGGAGATCAATATATAGTGATGAATTGGAGATGCAGCTTGATTTTTAAGCATCTTCCGTGGCTATTAGTAAAAGGTAGAGACATTTGTGTTCTGTGTGAATGTCCAGCAGGTTGAATATATATATTTATATATATAAACACAACTTAGACTAAAAGACATGTTTATTGTAATTTGAAACTCACACCATTGTTGCTATGTTTGATATTTATTGTACTTTGGTATAGGAGGAAAGGAAACGTAATCTGGAAATAAGCAGTCATTACTATTATGTCCTCAAAATGTTTTAGCCTTGGGTTTTATATTTGATAAGACAAGCTTAAGTGACAGATGCAAACTGAGACTGGCCCCATATCCTTCTGATCTTCTCTAATTGAAATTTTGTGGGATGAATTGAATGAGGAAAGTTCAAAGATCTGGGGATCTGTATTACATAAACATTGTTTCATTTAATCAAAACACTCTTTGAAGTGCAACACTTGTAGACCACCTGTAGCTTTGAAATATAAAGTCATATAAAAGCTTCAGTGAATCTGAAGGGGAGAGTGCGCAGCTACGATACGCCAGTGGAAAGAAAAAAGCAAAACAGGTAAGATGATCATGAAAGCCTAGTTTGTATTAATGTTTCTCTTCAGCATTGTTTTATTCCCCAGGCAGCAAGGCTTTCTAAAGTGGCAAGCAACCCGCTGCTTTATTCGGGATTTTATCAAGATTGTTTTTATTACAGTTGTTGTTATTTATAAACAAAACATGTTTTCTACCTACCCTCCCAACTTTAATTGTTTCTATTTCATATGGATTTTACTTCAGAGTATTGTGGTAAAAGCCCATTCCAGCTTCAATTCTTCTCTGTGAAGTTTACACTTAAAGGCAATTTCAAAGACAAAATGACTGCAATGTAGTCCTTGCTTTCCTGTAAAGGATGCAAACAAGGAGGTTTTCCACCTTAGAATTCTGCATGCATTTTGTAAAATCTACCCAGTATGTAGGAACAGCAAGGACATGCAATCCTCTAAATGTATTTAAGGATGGCAGAGTATTTGATGATATTCAGACACAGCATGATGCATAGAATTAGGAGGACTTTGGTAACTTTCTAAGCATAAGGAACAAAATCAGTATTCCATTTCTTATGGCAACCTCTCTTGTATACCTCTCTATACAAATATTGTGTTCACATGCAGTATCTCAGCAAATCTAGAATATCCCAAAATATAAAGCTCATGTTCAAGAAATCATACCACCTTGAAAATAAAATGAATCACTAAATAAGCTGAACATTCTTGAATTATGTTTTCCGTTATTTCAAAATATGGAAGTATTTTTCAAACATTTCTGAATATTTCAATGGAAGTTTGAATTGAATGTTCCTTTTGTAAATTTTTTGATATAGAGAATGAAAGAGGAGTAGGAGGAATGGGAGGAATGAGAAGGGAGAGGAGAGGAGGGGAGGAGAAGAGAGGAGAGGAGAGGAGGGGA
>JANHFM010000926.1:450753-462254 GCA_032468115.1 Grayia smithii
CCGCGCATGCACAGAACACTTTTTTTGAGGGTTCCCCCCCCAAAAAAGCTACTGCGCATGCACGGAGCGCCCGTTTGATACGTGCATGCGCAAAGCGCGCTCGTGCACAGAATGCGTACTCTGCGCGCTCCGATGCATGCGCTAAGTGTGTGCATAATCAGAACTGATAGTAAAGGTAAGTAGAACCCACCCCTGAGACAGTTATAGAGGTGCAGATGACAGAATATAAGGAATATAAGTTAGCAAAGGAGTTCCATAGCATGACAGAAGAGCCAGAAACAACTTAAGAAAAGGCAAGCTGGGAAAATATGACTTTCTAAAACACTTTCAAAGAGATTCAGATTAAGGCCCTTTGTGCCACAAATGTTTATTCCAGGTTTGGATTCCTTTGGCAAACACCTAGAAGCCTAACTCCCATCAATGTAATAGATTATTTTCATAGCGTTCCAACTCCATAAATATTGCCTTGTGATCAGGACAGAGACCACATAATCATGTGCAAGCACTCTTACTTTTATTTATTCATTTAAATGTTGCTAAGTTGTGGAAGGCCTAGAAAAACAAGGAGATCTTTCTTTGGCAAAGTATTGCTTCTGATTTGGCACCAAATAGATGGCACTCCTCACATGGGATATTGAGAAAAAAATGTCTTCCCTATCATCAGATAGTTCACATCAGAGGATAGGAAGGATTCAGTCTCAAGCCCATTTAGGGCTTTAAAGGTAATTGCCAGTACTTTGAAGTGTGGTTGGAAATGGATCAGCAGACACTAAGGTAGTTTCCCTTTAGCTGGTCCCAGCTAGTATCTTGGCAGCTGTGTTTTCTACTAAATCAAGGTTCAAAGGCATCTTCAAAGGCAGACCCCTGTACAATTCATTGCAATACTGTAGTCTAATCGGGATGTTGCCAGGGCAAAGATCATTTTAACATGAGATCTCAGAAAGAGCTACAGCTGGCTGGCAACCTAAGCAGATGGGGAAATGTTATTGGACTGCTGGACTCCTAAATACGCTCACAATGCTATCCAGAAATATTATGGTTGAATTAGACAGCTTGTAGCCGTAGATTCCATGCAACCTTCCTGCTAATATCATATGATCTTTGGTTTATTTTCAGCCATTTTAAGCCATCCAGCAAGCAGTCTGTCTTTCCTTAGCCACTTGATCTATATTGACAAGAGTCTCATGAGGAGTTGACTTGCCCATATTAATTCTGATCCAACTACTCCTGGATGTTGCTTACAGGCCACCTTCAAACCAAGAGCATCGCTATAGAGAATGTAATTTTGTTCAGGCAAGGTGATCTCTCCAAAATTCACTAATGGGCAGAATTCAAAGTATTGGCCTACTTGAGATTTGACAGTGTGTGTGTGACTGTTAGGGCTGTGTAAAGAGATACATTGCAAGGTGCTTTAGCATGAATAAAGCACCTCTCTTTGAAGCATTAAAATAGCCATGTCTTTTCCAAAACTGATATAATGCTTTGAAAGCTGCCCTCGATTGTTTTTACTTTTATTGCATGAAATGTCATCTCACTTCCTGGTAGGCAACAGAAGATGTGGTTCAGAGGTGGGTTTCAGCAGGTTCAGACCAGTTCTGGAGAACCGGTAGCAGAAATTTTGAGTAGTTTGGAGAACCAGTAAATACCGCCTCTGACTGGCCCCTCCCCTATCTATTATCTGCCTCCTGTGTCCCAGCTGATCGGGAGAAAATGGGGATTTTGCAGTAACCTTCCCCTGTAGTGGGGAGGGAATTGAGATTTTACAGTATCCTTCCCCTGCCACACCTACCAAGCCATGCCCATCAAGCCATGCCATGCCATGCCATGCCATGCCATGCCATGCCATGCCACACCCACCAAGCCACACCCACAGAGCCGATAGTAAAACAAATTGAAACCCACTACTGATGTGGTGTTTTTGCATGCATACACATTGTGAAACAATTGAAACTTAGATAATATGACTGCATTAACACCTTGAAGAGGGCTGCTTTGTTCTTGCTAACATGTTTTGTGAACTTCTTTCTTTGAATGTTTGGCAGAACCCTGAAGTAATTCAGAATATTTTGAATGGGTAGGCTCATAATGACCTAATTTCATGAATAATATAGGATATATTTCACTTTTCATGTCAACAACGCCCTTGACTTCTGACTGGCATGCTGGGAATTGTCTTCCAAAACAGTCTTTGGGGTCAAGATTAAAAAGAGAGCCAGTTTGTCTAGTGGTTAAGGCATTAGGCTAGAAAGTGGGAGACCATGAATTCAAATCCTACCTTAGCCATAAAGTTGACTGTGGGTCAGTCACTCTCTCTTTCAGCCCAACTCACCTCACAGGGTGGTTGTTGTGGGGAAAATAGAAGGAGGAAGGTATGTTAGATTATGTTCATTACCTTGAGTTATTTATAAAAATAATAAAGGTGGAATATTATAAATAAATAAATTGCTGAGGACAGAATAACAAAATATATTGTATTTGATTTAAATTTAATTAATTTAAATTAATTCAAATTTAATTAACTTTTAATTAAAAGTTAGAATGATGACACTCCATGCATTGGCTGATCTTGTCATTCTTCCTCTTTAGAAAATTCAGTTCATGGCTATTGGATTATGGATGTGAAAGATTGGAGGAACCTAGTGGATTAATTTGGATTTGGATTATTAAGGCTATTTGACAGAACATTCTATGAGGCAAAAGAAGAAAGGTGGTAGAGCAAAAGAGAAAAGGAGAAAAATTAAATAAGACTTTAAAATTTGGACAATTGGGAAGTTATGTAAGTGAACAATTACAAGGCTGTAAACCATTAAAGAATTTTAAAGATTATAAATTTAGGGGGATTGGAGGCATAACTATGGGATTGATTGAATTTTATTATATTGAGTTTTTAAATATTGAGAAACTGGATACAAAGAAGCATCCTGAGTAATCTTTATCACCATATTTTTCAGAGTATGATGCACTTCCACCCACCCAAAAGAGGGTGAAAATTTGGGTGCATCTTATACACCGAATGTAGCCACGCCCACCCATCAGCCCTCACCCTTTGGCCTCTGCCTCCCAGCAATTTACCTCCTTGCAGCAAACAGCAAACAGTCTGTTTCAGCTTCAGCACAGCCTGATTAGCATAAGCAGTTGATTGTCGGTTGGACTGGCCTCCCAACCTTCAGCTGTTTCAGAAGGCAGGGATTGCCATTGCCTATTGCTGTGTGGACCTCCCCTGTTTGCTGCAAGGAGGCAAATTGCTGGGAGGCAGATTTTTTTTCTTGTGCTAATCAGGCTCTGCTGAAAATGAAACTAAAGCAGGCTGTTTGCTGTAAGGCAGACAGAGGCAGATTTTTTTTTCTTGTTTTCCTCCCCGAAAAAGGTAGGTGCATCTTATAGTCCAGAGTGTCTTATACTCTGAAAAATATGGTAAATTGTTACAAAATGTATCTACAAGGGATAATAGAGGCAAATGAAGAAATAATTGTGATGCTCAAAACATGCATGAAACTGTAAAGAACAACAGGGAGACAAGGGGATTGTCTAAAGATAAAGAAATGAGTGAAGAAACCACTCAACAATTGGGGTGGGGATAGATGAACATGATATTCAGGAAATACATGAGAAATTAGAAGAAGCAGTAGAAGGAAAAAATCAAAATGAGATGCAAGACAAGAAAGATAATGAAGAGAAAGGATTAATAAGTAGGACTCAATCAGATAATTATTTAAAAGCTTACAACAGAACAGAGAAAAAAAGTCTTACTGATGGGTGTATGCAAGTCTTGGTGTATTCAGGTTTTTTCCTGTGTAAGATTGAGAGTATCTTGGCAACATTTCGAAGAGGTCCCACTCGTCATCTTCAGGCTAGTGTCTTCGGCTTCGTGCTTGTGAGAGCAAAGGGTCATCGGAGCTGCCATCTCTCTATAAATACTGGTGGGGAGGTGGAGAGTGCTGGCTTTGTTGCTGTAAGCAGATTGGTTGACTGTGCTGTACATCCTGATTGGTTGATGGAGTTGATGTTTGCAGATTAGTTAACTGTTTCATGACATCCTGTTTGGGTGTGGTCCTAGCTGTGTGCCCATTAGTCTTTTGTTTTATAACGACCTGGGTAATGGGCTGTGTGGTAGCATACTGAGCTCTAGTATTGTGACATCCTGAGTCCTTTATATGTACACACACACACACACACACACACACATATATATATGAATGAATGAATGAATGAATGAATGAATGAATGAATGATGGCAATATGACTGTGTCAGAAGCAGTCAATTTGGGCCCCAAGTTGTAGTCATCTCCAAGCCTTTTGTTGTAACCAGAAAGCTAAATTTGACCACCACAACAGAAATTCAGTGTGTTATGGGGCAGTACATAAGTCTTAATTCTATTGTTATTGCTAAATGTATACAGTCCAAGCTCACAAGTTATGAGTGAGAAGTGACAGTTCAATGGGAGAGATACATATTTATAATGGATTAAGTCCTTAAATTAATGAAAAAAGTTTGTGGATGTGTCTTCTCCTCCTCCTCCTCCTCCTCCTCCTCTTCCTTCTCTCCCTCCCCTCCTTCTCCTTCTCCTTCCTGAACTTTAAGATAGAACTGGCTTGATATTTCTCTGTGTGCAATCAGAGATAGAGCCTTTAGACAGATAATGTATGGTAATGCTTTGCTTGTACAGAGGAGTGTTTAGCCTATATGTCTATATATAAAATTTTTGGGAAAAGAGACAATTCAAAAAATATGGTTATTCCCACTGTTGCAACAATTGATAAAACTAAAGGATAGATCACAAAATGAGATAATTCGTCATATAAACTGGTGATAGATGCTGGGAAAATAAGAAAAGCTAAATAAGATAAGGGAAGCGGGTTTCAAAACATCTTTAACACTAGTTAGAAACAAAGCAGAATAGAATTGTGTTAACTAGTTCTCATTGGAAAACCAATAATAGGAATAAGAGAAGTAGAAGAATATTTGATGTGGAACAAAAGAATAAAATCTTCTAGTTGCCTCACTGTTTCTTTTTCCTTGCATTATTTGCATTATTATCTAAATAATGTTTGCATTATTTTAAATAAGATATGTTTGGATATGTTTGGACTAGAAGGGAAAGTTGATTTCTTTGAATGGTGTTTCATTAACTTTCTTTCTCACTAGAAATAAGAATCAGCTCAGTTTTATTCAGTTCTGTAGTGTACTAATTCTACAATGATATGTTTCTTGGAGAATTATTAAATTGCCATCATTGTTTATGCTGCTGAGAGTTGTTTTCTTTAAAAGAAAAGGGCAATTCCACCAAATTCCATATTCTTACTTATCTTTCTTTCCTCTCCATAATGTTTCCAACTTCATATCAATGTGCTATCAAAAGGCTTATCCTTCCTGCAAAGACAGCAGTGAAATTACCAATTATGAGTGAAATGGTGCTTAAGACAATTTAATAATTTCTGTAGTTGAGATAAAATTAAGTGCACAATCAAGAGTAAGTCCTTATTACAGACTCCCTTTTTTGTATCAAAAAATTGATGAAGATGATTTAAGTGTCCTTGCCATGTGAGAGAGGAGAATCATTCCCCTACCAAATTAGAAAGGGAAGTGCCATTTTTCTGGCACAGACTGATTGTGCCCATTTCAAAAATTATTTAAAAAGAAATGCTTTGCATTTTGCACCAGCCCAACACTGTTCTGATATTCATTAAAGCACCTCTTTCATCTAACTTTCAAAGCAGCCACATCTCGTTTAACTCTATTGAATCTAATTAGGCTTTTGTCTTTGATAGTTTATTAGTAGTCTTCCCCAACATGATGATCTGCACAGACAATTCAGCTCTCACAATTTTTCTAGCCAACATATCTAGAAAAATCAGGTTAGAGAGATAGGTTCAAAGTTATAACCTAAATCTATTAGCCTTGAGTTTTATCTTGTTTTCAGGAAATTATTCTCCTCCTCCTGCTTTCTTTTGATACTTGATAAAAAGTTTTTATTTTTGGTATCAATGCAAGATTTTGTTCTGTCTCTTCAAACATTTTTTTTAAATGAACTATCAAAAAATCCATCAATGAAGACCACAGTGCACAGTGGTTGGTATTGATGATGAAGATTACATCTTTTAAAAACGAGCTATCAAATGATACGCCATTACTGATGAGAATTTTAAAAAAGAACAGAAACAATCTTTTCAAATAAGAGCTTTTCAGATTCTTGTTGAACAGCAATTGCATTTTATTATTCCCTCACTGGGGTGGGGAGGGAACTTGACAGAGTTTCTTCAAACTTTTGATTACTTTGGTCTTCAGTGTGTAGGCTGGTGTGCAGGCTGGTGTCTCAGCCAAGATTTCTATGGCTGCCTGTCTTTTTATCCCAATTGCCTTCTTCCCAAATCAAAATACTGTCCAGGAAGGGACACTATAGGACTGTGAGCTGCTAGGCTGAGTGCCTCTTTTTATGGTTTATTATTTCTTTTCATTCTTTCTTTTCATAATTCAAAAGCAGCCATTGGTTCCGCGTAATTGGATAAATACCTTATTATCAAAAAAACTAATGTTGGGTTTCATTGAAAAAGGAAAAGACAGAATGGGTAACCAAAAGGAAAGGAAAAGGAGGTATATACATGAGTGGTAGCTCCCATTTCTTTACAAGTGTTACATTTCGGTCCCCAGCCACTACCACATGTTTCCTGTTCACAGATAATTTGTACAACATATTTTATCATTCAGTTTTAGACACAGTTGAAAGGCTTTTGCCTAAGGCTTAGAACACTTTGAAAATTGTATACCATTTGCAAAGCTTTCTTCTGCTTCAGTGTCCAATTAGGTGGCTGCCTTCCTACAGACACTGAATTTATCATTTATGAAAATGGGATTTCTTCTCCCCAATCCCAAGGTGAACAAGAGTAAAAAAAAAAAACCTTCTCACAGAAGAATTTGTGAATACAATTGTTCCTTTGCTACCACAAGTTCATTGTGGCAAACAGCTGGCTCTTATCACTGGGATAAGGGTATGTTGGCCTTCAGAGGCTTGGGATCTATTTTCTTAGCAATAATAACAGTAATAGAACATGGTAAAGATATGATATTTATTCTAATTAATTGCAAGCGAAATTCTTGGCTTGTTATATTATTCTTTTGCCTTTTGTCTACTCTGCTTCACTAAACTTTTCTTGTCTGTTAAAGAACAGTGACCACACTTTGCACACTTGTGTGCTAAGAGCTTCCCCTGCTGGACATTTCTAGAAAACACGCCTTAGCTGGAAAACATGCTCTCCAGATCTAATTTCACATTTCATATTCTTGACATAAGAGTAGCATTGATAGCTGATTAACCAGTGTATTATGACCTAAACCTTTTTTTAAATAAAACCTTGCATTGTTAGATGTGGCATTGTATCAAATAAAAGGAAATTTTCATATCTTAAGAACAACCAGTTTTCTTGGGCAATGGTTTCAGTGAGTTAAACTAAGTTTCAACAAATGGATGAAATGGATTCTCATATAGTCATGCTGTACAATTCAGCAAGCATCACAAATGGCAAGAGGTCTTGTCTGATATGTTTATGCAAGGCACAAATTATAGCACTTCTTAACAATATAACAATACAGAAAACCCTGATTTCAAATGACACTAAAATTAAAGTTATTGGCAAATAATTTCACCATCTATTTCAGTTTACAGATTTGTGCATTTTTGTATAATTGGTATGTGCATGTTACTGTTCAAAGAACTACATCACAAAATTCTGAAAAGTGAGATTACATTATAAATGTGGTTTCAAAATTCAAAGATTACTACTTTGTAGTAAATAGAAAAACAATTATTCCAGAAGTGTCTGCTATATTATTTGAAATAAGTAGATAAGAGAGACAGAGAGAGAGATGATAGGTGGATGACAAGTCATCTATGGCAAAAAAGTTTGACTCCAGCATGTTTCCTTTGTAACCTAAAATTATAGTTGTATGTCATGTGACTACAAGCCTCAAAATAAATTAAATTTTAAAGTATTTTTTTTCAGAAAAGTAATATCTGAGCTTGCAGATTTATCATAGATATATTTATGTAGTAATTTATCTTGTGATATCTCAATGGGAGTAAGATTTGATCCCTGATAAATTACTAGTTTTAGGTACAAAGATCACTGTTGAACTGTTTTTCCTCCTCCTATATTTTTTCTCCATTTCCTATAATATTTATAATTGTCCTTTTAAGAGTTCCTTTTATTATCTTTTAAAATATTATTGCATTAATGTCTTATGCTTAGTTAACTACAATTCTGGCTAGAAGAGAGCTCGCAGTGAGGTCACAGCTTTGTAGACGAACAGAGATTTGGCTCTCGCAGAACAAGATGAAAGATTCTGCCTTTTTACTTTGCTGTGGTGCATTCTAAATTAAAAATAAATTACAGTATTTGTGTGTACTTTCTTCTGATAAGATGGAAGTGAGACATTTTAAAAGCGAATCTAAATTATAAACGTCAAAGTCTCTGAAAATTTCAGATTGCAGCCAAAGTAATATTTTGCAGTTCTGAATGACTCTGCCTGTGTATATGCTGTTAAATGAAATAAAGAGGAGGCTGGCTTCTGAATCTCAGGCACTGTCAGAAAAATGCCATGTTTCGTTGGTCTACCAGAGAGCTCTATGTAGTTGTTAACTGAAATATATCAATTAAAACCCTGGGAGACTTAGAAAAGCAGTATTGTGAGAGGCAAAACTAACAGGATTTTAATCTAATTGTGCACTTATCTATTTTGTAAATAGTCAGTTACAAATTGCCAAGTGTACTGAAGACTATGCTAGTCAAAGTTGTATCACACCACTGAATTAATAAGTGGTTGCCAAAAGTCTGAAATGGAAACCTTGTTCATGTTCTGAAAATGCTTTTTTCACCAACTTGATCACATGGCCTATTTCAATGGCTACTTAAACATGCAGGAATAGGGAAGGGAAGGGAAGGGGAAGGGAAGGGAGGGGAAAGGAGGGGAAAGGAGGACAGTTACCATATATAAAAAGTTCCATGGCATTTTTTCTAGTTCTCTTTCCATTAGTCCAAAAGAAAAGTGTCTGGTTTCAGTTGTTAAACTCTTCTAGATTGATGTATGTATTTATATCCAACTTCTTTTAGCTTTTTTGCATGTCCATCAAATATGGCAAAATGTCCCTTCATGTTGGTTCACATTTAGAGCAAAGATTCAAAATATGTTTGTATATTCTAGACAATTTCTGTGATGATAAGTACCAATGATAACAGTATTTCATAAACATTGTACTTAAGACTACAACATATAGTAAATCTCAAACATATTTTCCTATTGATCGATTTGTCTGTTATAATGAATTTTTACCTCATTTTATCAGGTATTTCTTCATTTCTTCTTGTTTCATTTTTCAACAAAAGTTTATATATTTTAGTAATAACATGATCATTAATAGTACATAATTCTATTTCAAACTCAGTCTTATGTAAAAGTCCATTATAAATCTTCCTGGTAATAAAGGAACCTTCCTGTGCATAAGAAAAACATTGACATGGATATCCTTCTCTTATTAGAACTTTTCATGATGACATTTTACAATCTCCTTGAGAAAATTCTAGTACATCATGGTAACCATTTACCATATGTTTACTTATCATTGATCATCTATAAAGTGCAGAAAATCACAAAGATGTTTTTTGGGCAAAACCTAAATTTATATTTATTCCATACTCTTAAGTATAGCTCATAGTTTATTCAATTTTTTAAGTTTATAAAGCAATAATAATTTTTAAAACCTCTAACTTTAAATCATTGTCTGTAGGATAATAACTAATGCAATGCCATGGAAGTGTACTTAGAAATAAATCTTACTGAATTTCATAGCATTACCTCAGAGAAAATTAAGAAGCATATTCTGAGAAATATGTCATAGGATTGGAGATTGGGACTGGAATCATTTCTTTGACTCAGTGAATAGATTGCCATTAAAATGGTTTTTTAATTATCCTGAGGAAATCATTGTAGGTTACTACAATATTTTAATTAAAAGTACTTATTTATGTATTTCTGCCCTTTATACATTAAGGTGAGTTTCTCAACAGTATGTTACAATAATTAAATAAAACCTTATACTAAAATGTCATATAATCAGTGGTGGGTTGCTCCCGGTACTGTCTGGTTCTTGTGAACCGGTAGTAAAAGCGGCGTGAGGCTTCGCCCACCTGCCCGGATATCATCATACACAATCTGTGCATGTGCAGAAGTGCACGTTCACGCACGAGCAAAACAAGCATACACGTAATGTCCCATTGCAACCCGGTAGTAAAGGTAAGTAGAACCCACCCCTGCATATAATCTGTAAAAGATTGAATGTGAACCATTCCAAACAGTCATTAGCAAAGAAAGATTCCTGGCCATTTGTTTTGCCAAGAGTATACTTAACTGAAGCTGAAATGGTTACAGAAGTAGCGCAAGCTGAATCTGAGGTTTTCTCATGGAGGCAACACAAAGGAAATTTCCTTCTTCCCCCTGCCTATCTCTTGGTTATCTGCAACTGTCCAATCAGGTGCTTGTATATTGTTCAGGAAACAGGTGCTCTTTTCCCAGCTCTGCATATATTAATGATATTGACTGGATGGAGCTTCTTACACAGCTCAATTGGGCTTCCATCTTCCCCCTTCTTCACATTACAATCTTTCCCTCATCCCACACCCCATGCTAATGTCTGGCTGCCAGCTCATGAAGCTTGGATAGATGAGATGCAGCCATTACAATCAGGAGTGGGTTATACTTACCTTTACTACTGGTTCGCAACAGGAGTGCATGCACTTCTGCACATGCACAGATCATCTATGATGATGTCTGGGTGGGTGGGAGGAGTCTCCCACCGCTTTTACTACCAGTTCGTAAAAACCGGACAGAACCGGGAGCGACCCATCACTGATTACAGTGCATAAATATTAAACTAGATTACTAATAGTCACATCAGCAATAACATTCTGGCAAAACATTTTGGGATCAAAGGCTAAATAGTGCTCTGAAGAACACCTGCTAATGGAAAGGAAGCAGCTGATTTCAGGTAATGCAAATAAGTCCTACCTTTACATCACATGTGTTCCAAAGCATAATTTTGCCTTCCAGTCAATGATAAGCACTGCCCAGATCTAGAAAATACAGCAAACTAGTAAGTTTATTAATAGTCATTTGACCATCAGTAAAGCTGAAACAGAGCCCATTTGGTGTACAGGTAGTCCTTGACTTACAACCACAACTGAGCCCAAGATTTCTGTTTCTAAGTGAGACATTTGTTAAGTGAGTTTTGCCCCATTTTACAACCTTTTTTGCCACAGTTGTTAAGTGAATAACTGCAGTTGTTAAGTTAGTGACCCAATTGTTAAGTGAATTTGGCTTCCCCATTGACTTTGCTTGCCAGGAGGTCACAAAAGGTGACAAATAATTCCCTCATTGCTGTCAAACTAGTAACTGTCTGCATTATTATTAATCTCTCACTGTTCCTATCACCCACCTCCTCCCACTTATGACT
>JANHFM010000926.1:512051-523146 GCA_032468115.1 Grayia smithii
ACTCATATGCTGGAACAACCAAGCTCAGATAACAGCAAGAACCCAAAAATTCAATTATGAGCTATATACAGGTATATATATATATATATATATATATATATATATATATATATAAAGCCAGATGTTTACTGAAGAAATGCAAACAGTCCGGTTGACAAAGGCTGATGACACTAGTAAGGACTGTTACAGCACAGATCCTGTGAAATCTGATGACTGAACATACAAAGAGAGTTTGTTGTTGTTGTTGTTGTTGTTGTTATTGTTGTTTAATATACCTATGCCCAGGATTATGTGTTGCTATCGAATACTGAATTTGGAAAAGGAAGAAGCAAAAGCAACATGGACAGAATTCACAAAAACTAACAAGGAATTACACGGATTTATGCACATAAAATCTTCTGAGTGGTGCAGTGGCCTAGAGGTGAAGACGCTTGCCTCCCACTCAGAAGGTTGAGAGTTCAATCCTAAACAGTAACAAGTGTTTCTCTATCGGGGGCAAAGAGAAAATATCTGCTGTGAAATCCATGTAGGCATCAGGAAGGGCCAGCCAGTAAATGCTTAGCTCTACTCACCTTGACTCTATTCCAAAGCAAGGGATAACAGGGTCATAAAAAGAAAAAAAATGTACATAAAGCTTTTCCTCCTTCAAATTCTATGTGTGACTGAGAAATTGATGTCAAAAATTAACATCACTATAATACACCCCCTTGATTTCTTATTACAATTTCCTTTGACTTCTACTTATAGCTCCTTTACTTAGAATATGTTTTACGTTCAGGGTTCAAGAGAACCCTGCAACTAATATGCAAATATTATGGAAATAACAATATTGGGAAGAATGAGTCATTTCATTATTATGGTTTCTTTTTTTAAAAAGGGAGGGGGTTGGATGAATTGTGATTGCTATTAAGGTATAATATTTTATATAGTGATACAAAAAAACACACCTGTTAGGTAAAAAATATACATCAATATATTCCTAGTTAGAAACTAATAACATCATAGTATCTAATACAATGTTCCAATTCAAAAGATTTGTTGAGTGGTTGCAACCAGTGATGCAATGGAAATGTGTCTGTCAACCTTTGTTTAATCCTTAGCATCTGGCAGTCAGTGATATACAATACCCAAGATTTAATTCAAATGTCATAGAGCATAGCCACTAAGAGCCTATCACCCACGAATTTGTATAATATGGCTTTTCCTGATGTTGATACCCCTGTCAGCCTTGGACAAAATTTCCAAATGCATCATACCACAACCTTCTAATTCCAAGGAAGGTAGACTGAGATTTATATGTATTTTAGCTTTATACATTTGGAGAATAATGAATATGTATAATACATAAAGATGTGTGTGTTTGTATGTGTGTGTGTATGAATATAAATACAATATGAAACTGGCTTCATAATGCTATGTGCTATGTAATATATGTATCTATACACACACTGTGTGTGTGGCTATATGTGTGTATCATATATATTACATAGCAGTATGAAGCCAATTTCATATTTTGAAAGGGTAATGTTCATTCTCATCTCTCCATCATTAATAAACTGAAGATCTCTGAACATATTGATTATGTAAACCAGAGAATTTCAGAACAGAGTGTTGGAAACTAGAAAAATTTCTGTAAGTCCTTGTCAAATATCCTTGACAGGACATTTCATTCAATTTAGCATTTAAAAAACAGTCTTTGTAGCTTATAAGCTCTTAAGCAAATGTAAGTGAGAGGGAAAGCTAACATGTCTGATAATTCACTCTATCTGACTGACAACTGTGCTGAATTTCCCCTGTGGTGCTAGCAAAACATTGTTACAAAAGTAATAACATACGGAGAAAGAAAGGATCATAAGGATCATGCTGTCAGCTTTAATTCTGGAGAACAAAAACCAGTGCGATGATTTCTGTTTAGATCAGTCCAATACAATTCATGAACAGGGTTGCCAAATGCTGAATGGAGTAATGTGATCTGAGCTTAAAATAGCTGCCAAGTATACCATGGAGGAATAGCTCCATGAAATATGTTGCAGCATGAATGATCTGTTCAGAAGTAAAGTCACTGAACTGCAAGAAGTGATGAATGGAAAAGATTTTCCCTACCTTCATCCATACCTGAGGTCTCCTCATGTTACTCTCCCATGCCTTTTCAATGTTCATAAATATTGATATTTCAATTTCTACATGGATTTCTTATGTTATGCTTATGGCAGGATCCTCTTCAGCCCAGTAAATTCCAGGTTCGGTCTTTATCATTTTCAGTTCAAAGGATTAGGTGATACGACTCACTGTTTGCATGAGGCTCTGGGAACATGCTGTCAATTAGAATAAATACTGAACTAGATAGACAAATATATTACAGGAACAGAAGGAAAAAGCTAATAGTTTAAGAAAATATATGTTGAGAGTAGGGCTGTGTGGGTGGGCATCTACAAGTCAGTAATTAACTGCCTAAGTAGGGTGTCCTTAGTACCAGTATGTGTATTGTATATCCAAATAATTCTTATTATTATACTCTTAAAATGATCTGTCTTGTCAAAAAATCAGCATCCAAAAAGCATGTCATTTCCCCTGAAAATGAGCAATCGGTAAACATTAATAGTAGTGATGATGCCTTGAGCAAAAGGGAAAAACGGCTGGAATTTTCTTCACTGCAATGTAACTTATCTTGCTCACATTCATTATGACTAGTTATCTGTCACTTATTATTATTGCTTACTCTTAATGAAAAACTACAATTATAACACCACTTCACAGCTTTACTGTGAGGCGCTACACAGCTTCTTTTTACTGTTATTATGCAATAAAATTTCAATGCACTTTACATTTAAAGCTTCACAAAGACATGTTTTGATTAGAAAATGGACGTGGACTGTCTTGTTATATTATAAGCTTTTAATTATGTATTAGAATATATTTGTCATATGATGTTTCAGATTTCTTGGCTATCTACTCATATAACATGACTTACATTTGCTTTTCTAACTGCATTGCCCATATTCTTTTAAGTTTGTAAGTATATTATCTATTTCTTGCATTCTTTTAAAATATGCATTTAAAAGAAATTATTTTTTTTTAAAAAATAAAACTTTATTATTTATATTTTAAATTACCATATGTAATGTAACCTCATAAGGGATGTGGTGGCTCAGTGGCTAAGATGCTGAGCTTGTTGATCGAAAGGTCAGCAGTTCAGCGGTTCGAATCCCTAGTGCTGCGTAACAGGGTGTGCTCTCCTTACTTGTCCTAGCTTCTGCCAACTTAGCAGGTAAAAAAGGCAAGTAAAAAAAATAGGGACCAACTTTGGTGGGAAGGTAACGGCATTCCGTGCGCCTTTAGCATTTAGTCTTGCTGGCCACGTGACCACGGAGACATCTTTGGACAGCGCTGGCTCTTCGGCTTTGAAATGGAGATGAGCACTCCCCCTAGAGTCAGGAACGACTAGCACATATGTTCAAGGGGAACCTTTACCTTTACCTTTTATAATCTCCAAGTGCGAATACAGTGCCCTTTCAAATTTTCTAAATGCAAGGTGAATCGGCCATCTTACACAATGAACCATATATCACGGGGCTACTTCTAATCACATTATTATTGATCTTCAAAGAATTTTCCAAGCGGGTTGGTGATATTGCAGGTGTGTGTATGTGTGTGACGAATTGGAAAGACAATTAAGGCTCCGCCAAGTATTTCTCCCAGTAGAAATATTGTGCAGGCATCTACAGAGAGTTTTGAAGCGGCTACACGAACCTTCCAGATGGATGTGTGACCACTTTAACAAGTGGAGGATAAATGCTTTGTTCACACCAGAGATTTTCTGAAGACCTTGTTCCCATATTTATTTGTTTTTTATTGCCGTTTTAGCAAACATCTGATGCTAGGTGTACAGTTGAGGAAACGAGCATTGCTGGCAATGTCAGGAAGATGGGAAACAACCCTGAAAAATAATATTAATAATAATAACATCTCAAGCCAGGATCACTCTGATATTTTGAGTAATATGGACTCCCTCCACCATCTATATTTTAGCCGACGATGACTCGTAATGATGAAAAACAGAAAGAAAAAATGATGTTCAGGAGGATGTAATTGGTTCCTTAGGAACAACATAAGAAATGCAAGCAGAGATGGAGGATTAAAAATTAAAGGCAGGAGCTGGACTCACCCAGATAGGAAATAAATGAAAAAGAATCCATTAAATATCTGGAGTATTTAGAGGGCAAATGAAGAGATAATAAACTCACCTAGCTGGACAATAATGGAAGTCCACAAAGAGAAGTATTTAGTGGATGCCAGAAGGGGTTAGACAGAAACAAACCACTTCAACACCGACCTTAGAGCTGGTCACAATTTTCCTTTGCTCTCCGTAAAAAGGAGGAATTGAGTAAACAGCTTCACCTCGTTTCAACCAGGAAATAGAGTGAAATTCTTCACCAGTCCTTCCTCATGAGACCTTCTCTAAGGTTTTAATGGAAGCTACAGAGCATTTCTAGGGGACAAATGCTAAATTAAGGGGATGCGGTGGCTCAGTGGCTCAGTCTTAACACTGAGCTTGTTGATCGAAAGGTTGGCAGTTTAGCAGTTCGAATCCCTGGTGCTGCGTAATGGCTTGAGCTCCCGTTCCTTGTCCCAGCTTCTGCCAACCTAGCAGTTCGAAAGCAGGTAAAAAATACAAGTAGAAAAATAGGGACCCCCTTTGATGGGAAGGTAACAGCATTCCGTGCGCCTTTGGCATTGAGTCATGCCGGCCACATGACCACGGAGACGTCTTCGGAGAGCGCTGGCTCTTCGGCTTTGAAATGGAGATGAGCACCGCCCCCTAGAGTCGGGAACGACTAGCATATATGTGAGAGGGGAACCTTTACCTTAATGTTCTAATGTTGCGGTATATATCAAAACAAACACCAATACACACCGACACTTTTCCCAGTCCATCAACCTAAGAGAAATACAATGACCTCCAGCTTGGTTGTCCGACACCGTCAAATGAAAACTTTCCCACCTTCCCCAAAGTTGAAGGACATCTTCAAGATCAACTGACGTTCTAATTCCTACACATGTATTGTAGGCAAGCCTCATGACACGAGAACAAGGCTTCTCTCCCCAAGCCCGATACAATATGATAAATAGAATTAATAACGTTGCTAAAATGAGTTCCAGCCAACACGGCTAAAAATACAATCCCTCTCCATAAAATGTTCTTGGCTCCTGAACAATGTGGAGCAACGGAGTTACGAATTGAAATGGTTTATTTGTGTCTATTCAGAGACGTTGCTTCCATCCTAAATGGATTTGTCAAACATCATTAGCCTGGCTCTTTCAAACCCAAACCAATAAAACTTTTATTTGATTCAGTGGCCGTATATTCTCGGACACTCACTAAAGCACAATTGTTGAAGAGCGGTCCGAGCTTTTCTGAAATTGCCGTTTGAGATATCACCGCGGTTTCCTGGTGTTTGTCCCTCCTGAGGTCGAGCAGGGTCTCCAAAGTTGACGACTCGTTAAGACTTGTGGACTTCAACTCCCAGAATTCCTCAGCCGGCTTGGGGAATTCTGGGAGTTGACATCCACGAGTCTTAACGTCGTCAACGTTGGAGATTCCTGCTCTAAGGTCGTTGTTGGTCCAGCTCCTTCTCGCAAGCGGATTGATGGGCTGGCATTACATCTGCAAACCAGGAGTGGGTTCTACTTACCTTTACTACCGGTTCTCTTCATGCACGCGCTTTGCGCGTGATCGGCCGAACGCGTGCTCAGCGCATGCGCGTTTACTATTTTACTTGAAAAAAATCTCGAAAGAAGCACTCTGCGCATGCGCAGAGCAGAAAATCGTAAGTACAGGTGCGCGGGCGGGCCCAGCTCCCACTTGCGGAGAACCGGTTCGGTGACATCACACCGTCACCGCTACCGGATCACACGAACTGGGCCGAACCGGGAGCAACCCACCATTGTTGCAAACTTAGATCCCAAAATAGAGGCATTTCTTCAGGATCTGTCAATACAGGCAGTCCTGGATTTACGACCCCAAATGTTTTGGTGCTAAGCGAGAGAGTTGTTAAGTCAATCACTGAGGTTGTTAAGTGAAACCTGGCTTCCTCTTTGGTTTTGCTTGTCAGAAGGTCCCAAAAGATGATCACATGACCTCGGGACACTGCAACTGTCATAAATACCAGTCAGTTGCCAAGAGGTCTGAATTTTGATCACGTGACCATGGGGATGCTGCAATGGTCGTAAGTGTGAAAAAGGGTCGCAAGTCACTTTTTTTCAGTGTTACTGTAACTTCAGATGGTGACTTAAGCAAACTGTTGTAAGTCGAGGACCGCCTGGAATGTCAAGATGGTTCCCCCAATGGGATGATCAAAATTCCTTCTGTTTTATATCTGTACTTTCGATCACTCCACTAAAGAGAAATCATTCTTTGGCTTCTGCCAAATCTCAAAAGTGCTTTTTGTCATTATTCTCCAACATACCACAGATATTTCCCCCCCTTTTTCTTTTCAAAGAACAAGTTTATCTGTTTAACACAAATAGATACAACGGGGAGTAAGTTAATCCTATTAGTCCTGAAGATTCCCAGCTACAATTGAAGATTAGGGCTAATCTTGGTGATTACCACTAGTGATATTGTTTTATTGTATTGACTTTTATGCCTTTTACTCATGTCTATCTGTCTGTCTATATCTATCTATCTATCTATCTATCTATCTATCTATCTATCTATCTATCTATCTATCTATCTATCCATCTATCATCATCTATGGCAACAGACAGACAGATAAAAGAGAGAGAGAGAAATAATAGAAGGTTAGTTAGATGTGGCTGTGGCTGTGGCTTTCTGCCTATCTACCTATTTACCTATCATCTAGCTCTCTATTCTCTTTAACTATCTTTCTCTATATTTCCTCTATCTAACTGTCTATCTTGTCTATCTATATCTAATCTCTCTCTCTCTCTCCCTACCTCCCTACCTACTTACCTGCCTACCTGCCTACCTACCTATCCTGGCCAGGATCTGGCGTTGAGGTCATCAAAGGACTTGCAAAACAGTGGGGGGAACTGAGGCACATCCGCAGGGAACTTGGGGGCCTCGCCAGGTGAAAGTCAGCACTTCAGGCTTCTGCAGAGCAGCTGAAACCGAGTCGTGTCCTTAAAACTGGGTTGTCATTTATCACGGCTTGTCAAACTCCAATCCAAACCACATCTAACTTGCTTACTGCAATTTGAAGATTTCTCTCTTAGGGGTGTGAGGCGAAAGGCGGGGGCGGGAAAGCCACACACCCACTCTAGCGCAGTTGTGAGATGCACACAATCACAACCTCAGCATCCTGCTTCTTTTGCAGCCACGGGGCAGCTTTCCCAGGAAGTCCCCAACTTACGATCCCAGAAGGAGGAGGGAAGGAAGGAGAAAGGGAAAGAAGATGAGGCTGTAAGTGTGAGGAGAAGCAGAAGGAGATGGGGAAGGAGAAAGAGGAGGAGGATGAGATGAAGGAGGAGGCAAAGGAGGAACAGGAGGAGAAAGAGAAGGACAAGGGAGAGAATGAGAAAGAGAAGGACAAGGGAGAGAATGAGAAAGAGGAGAGGGAAGGAGAAGGGGAGGAGGATGAGAGAGATGGAGGAGGAGGAGGAGGAGGAAGAAGAAAGATGGAGATGGAGAAAGAGGTAGAGGTAGAGGAGGAAGAGGAAGAGGAGAAGGAGAAAGGAGGAAGAGGAGAAGGAGAAAGAGGAGGGGGAAGGAGTAGAAAAGGGGAGGAGGAGGAGAGAGATGGAGGAGGAGGAGAAGGAAGAAGAAAGAAGGAGATGGAGGAAGAGGTAGAGGAGGAAGAGAAGGTGAAAGAAGGAGGAGGAGAGAGGGAAGAGGAGGAGAGTGAAAGAAGGAGGAAGAGGAAGATGGTGTCACACAAACACCTACAACAAGAGCCAACGCACGTTCTCCTCCAAAGAGTAACTCCCTCCTTCTCCCTCCTCCCTCTGCAACCCTTCAGGGGATGATTGAGGCAAAGGGCCCTCATTTTGCCATTCAATGCAAACACGGAGTTTGCCTTTACAGAGTCCTCTTCTTACAATTGCAACTGGAACCACAATTCCCCCGGCTAAGCTATGCCAGTTGTTACCTGAGGCCTGCCCGTTTTTCCAGAAAGACAGCAAAACTCCCAGGCTGTTCCGCTCTCGGTTCTACTCCTAATTGTATGTCTGTTTATAACGATTGGTGAAGATTCTCCCAAGACTTTTTCTCATTTAACAAAGGTTTGTCTCTCTCCTCCGTTCTCCACCTACGTCAACAGGCCTGATCTTCAGGTTCTAGAGCAAAGGCCCGTTCAGAAGTAGCTAACCTGTGGAGGAGTTGATTCCATCTCGGTCCATCTGTCTAGAACAGGTTCTCCTCCTTTCAATGAATGGTTTTCTTTTAATGGAGTTCTTACTCCGTCAAATGAAACACGAGCTGGGTGGTGAGAAAGGGGTGAGGAACGCAGCTCGTTTCCAAAGGAACGTTGTTTGGTGCTCTTGGTGGAGCGTAAAGACGGAGGAGTGTAGGAGGAGGGTCAGGAGGCCTCATCACAGAACCTTCTGCGGTGAGGAATCTCAGCTGTGCAATTTCTCAGAGTCGATCAAGAGTCGACAGAAAAAGGAGTTGAAAGCCTACCCGAGGGTGGCTCGGAGTTGGTTCTGCTGAAACGATGAAGTTCTGGAGAAGGTGGCAAAGGTGGAACTCGACAGAAGGCGAGGTTAGATGAAGACATCTCAAGGCTGGCCTGTAGGCATGAGGGTTGTGTGTTATAGTAACTTGTTCTAGCAACTATGGTTGTACTAAGGGGTTGTCAAAGGAACAAGTAGATTGTCATTTAGAACGGTCATATTCTAGAATATGAAATAAGGATGTTCGAAGAGAAGAAGGATAGGGACACTGGAAGAAGACATGGAAAAAATCAGAGGAGAACCTCGTTGAGGTTCTACAGCAGGATTAGAATCAAATTGTGGTTGAGGAACATGCTTAATTTGGACCTGGAGTATTTGCAACACTTTGGGTGAGAAGGTCAGCTGGCCAAAGGTTGGAAACCTGGTTGACCTTGATTCTGAGGGAAACATCGCCTGAAGTTCCTCCTCTGTCCTACAGCCATCTTGAGATGTTTGGCTTCATGGACGCCTGTATCTAACCCACTTCTCTCTCTATCCTCAGGTCAGCTTCTCCTGTGCGAAGCCACGCTTGGATTTTAATAGCCATGTTTCGACTTGCCATGGAGGTCTCTTCTTGTGCGTCTTTGGGCCGAGACCACCGGCACCAGTTTTTACAGAGACCCTCACGTTGGTATGGATTCCCTCACCATCTTTTGTGGAGCTTTAGATACGGGCCACAAGCCAGGAGGCTTGGACTTCCAACCAACCTTGACTACTTGGAACTCTCCAATGGACAACGGCCCAACTTGTCCCATCTCAAAAGGTTGCACAACGTGGCGGACCTCTGGTGGGAAAGCCGGCGGACACCGTCGCTCGCCCACGTGAAAGCCAACCCTACGTTGACGGACAGGAGAAGTGTGTCCCAGGCTTACTTGAAACGGAGGAAAAGGTATCTCCGAGCCAATAGCAAGCCAACGATGGAAACGGAGGTCATCGTATGGGGATCCACCAGCCCCTTGGAAGCTCTGGAGACCAGCACCATCCCTGGGATTTACAATGGTCCTGTCACCTCAGTTTTCGAACGGGTAACCAGCAGTATGACTACGACGACCACTATCTCCACCACGACTACGTCTTCTACGACCGTACAGTTCAAAGGACTCGGCCCAGGGTTCGGGGCACCTAAGAACCACCCCGTCAGTACGCTACTGCCCCCTTCGACATCTGGGGGTAGCAGGAAAAAAACAGAACGTCCACCACCACCACCTAAAATACCAGGAGATACTTCAGGTAGGTGTCCTTCTTTCCTTGGTTCCTTCATGGATGTTCTTGGTGTCTTTCTCCTTGGATGTTCTGTTTTCTGTGGAGGAGCTAGGCCTGGGAGGACACTTGGTAGGCAGGGATGACGTGGATGCGGGGGGGTTCTCCATCGTATCTCTGATGTGACCCATGGTGTCTCAGCAGGCTGAGATCTCACCATCTTTGAGGTTTGAGGAGGTCAAATGGGGCCCCAGAAGAGGCCTTCTGCTCCCACCTCTACCCTTAACCTTCATCTCAAGAGGTTTGGCCCACACCTCTTCTGGTGACATTCCCCCATCCGAAGGCTCCATCCTTCCTACTCCGAATGACCATTTGGCTCTGGCTGGCTTTTCTTCAAGCTACAATTCAGCTAGCCACCCGCTTCTCCTCTACCGGGGAGGGGAATGTCCAGCGGCACCCCCATCTCCCTGGTCGCTGTCTTGGTCAAAGACATTCTTTGCTCAGCCTCCCACGGTAGAAGGTTTTCTCCGGGATGGCTGTCAAAGCAGACTTTGCTTAATGTCAGGTGTGCCTCCGTTCAATACTCAAGAAAGGAAACCCCCAACTCCGTTGTTTGTAGAGAAAAGGTACTTTTACTGAGCATGAACTGAAGGCAACCAAAGGAAAGCAAAGTCTGAGGCAAGAGATGCGAAAATCATATATTTAAGCCATATATATTTACATCATATAAATCATTTAAGCCCTACATGGCATCGGCCCAGAGTA
The DNA here is from genome assembly GCA_032468115.1 of Grayia smithii. Taxonomy (NCBI): domain Eukaryota; kingdom Metazoa; phylum Chordata; class Lepidosauria; order Squamata; family Grayiidae; genus Grayia; species Grayia smithii. Next base: position 522,687 of record JANHFM010000926.1, read on the forward strand.
CTTGCAGGACCACCTTCTTCCATCATCCCACCGCCCCGTGCGCTCACACAGAGCTGCCCTGCCATCAGCCAGACAATGTCGGCTGGTGGCACCCAGGGCGAGGGCGTTCTCTGTGGGTGCACCAACCCTCTGGAATGGGTTACCCACCGACCTCCGGACTGACCCTGACCTCCGTTCCTTCCGTCGTGACCTGAAAACGTGGCTGTTCCAACAGACCGGCTGATGTGATCGGGTTTTTAATTTGGTCTACTTTAAATTGTCTTAATTATTTATTTTAAACTATTTTAAACTTTCTACTGTATTAACCTTTTTTGTGAGCCGCCCCGAGTCCTTTGGGAGAAGGGTGGCATATAAATCAAAGTAATAAATAAATAATAAATAAATATATTAAAACAATCCCCTTAACCCACCCACCCCTGGGTAGCCAGGGCAATTGTCCAATCCACATCTCCCCCCCGGT
>JANHFM010000926.1:523246-535633 GCA_032468115.1 Grayia smithii
GCCTTCTAAAGAGCAGTCAGGGTTGATCTCCTCTAGGACTGACCAGTTTGATCGCCTTGCAGTCCAAGGAATTCTCAGGAGTCTTCTCCATCACCAGAGTTCAAAGACCTCAATTCTTTGACACACAGCCTTTCTTATGGTCCAACTTTCACAGCCATACATGTTACATGTACTCATGATTTCTTTAGCAAATCATGGTTCGAAGTCATCGTTTAATGGAATGCATCAGATGGGTGGGGAGCCCGGTGGGCTCATGGGATATTTACAGAAGGCGAATGCTAACAGCAGTCTGCTCTTCTTCAATGCTTGTCCAAGACAGAAAACAAATTTGCTTCATAACAAAAACAAGCCAAGCTTTGAAGCTGCTGTCACAAACCAACCCAACGCCCCCACTCTGTGTTATGACTGTCCTCCTCCAGCCGCTGGATGTCAGAGAAGACCACAGAAGTCAAGCAAAGAACTTCCATGAACAAACAACGTCATTACTTCACAAAGACTCTCACTGAGACCAGGCAGTGCTGCTTCATGTAGAGCCAACAATGAAGAACGTCATAAAATCTTTCATCACCTCATTTTTTTTTTTGATTAAGAACAACCAATGCTTTCAGCTTGACTTAAGGATGGACAACCTCTCCAAGTGATGTTCATCTGTAGTTCCTAGCTGCCTTTCCTGGCAGGGCCTGTAGTCCTGAAGGACCACAGGTTGACCATGCCCGAGTCTTGGGGTTTGGTCCCAGGTCTTTGCTTGGAGATGTTCTAGGTTTTTAAACTGAGCGACCAGATCTAACGTATTACCTGACTACAGGTAATCTTTGACTTAACAACTACAATTGAGCCCAAAATTTATGTTGCCAAGTGAGACATTGGTTAGGAGCTGTGACGGCACAGTGGTTAGAATGCAACATTGCAGGCTAATTCTGCTGACTGCCAGCAGTTCGATCCTTACTGGCTCAAGGTTGACTCAGCCTTCCCTCTTTCCAAGATCAGTAAAATGAGGACCCTGATTGTTAGGGGCAACATGCTGACTCTGTAAACTGCTTAGAGAGGGCTGTAAACGCACTGTGAAAAGGTATATAAATCTAAGTGCTAGTGCTATTAACAGTCTGTGAATGAGGCCATCACATTACGCTAAAATAGGTTTTATTTATTTGCACACATGGCATGCAATGTAAACCTTGCCTTTATTTAGTTACTTATCACAGTTGTATTCTAGCTCAATCAATTTGACTCGCCCATTTATGCCGGGTTAGGAGATGATTTTAGAGTTGGGTCTGTGATGTGAGTCCAGCCATCCACCTCTTTGTACCTTTCTGCATCCTCTTATCAGTTACTCTCTCCTCCCTGTATGTATGTTTCCCTGAGTGTCCTTTCCCGAAAACTTCTCTATCCAGCTTTCAACATCTAGAGCAGGGGTGTCAAACTCAAGGCCTGGGGGCTGGATCCTGCCCATGGGGTGCTTAGATCTGATCCGTAGGGCCTCCCTGGAAACAATGAAGGACTGACTCATGGTGTCTCTGTCAGTGAAAAGGGAGCTTGGGAGGGCCACACACAGCCCTCCCGAGCTCCGTTTTCGCTGGCAGAGGGTTGCCGGAGGCTGTTGCAGTTGAAAATGGAGCTCAGGAGCCTGTTTTCTCTGGCAGAGTGCTCAGGTTACCATAGGCGCCCCCGACACGAGTGATGGTGAGCTGGCCACACCCACCCTGGCCATGCCCACTCTGCTCCCCCAGAGCAGGGGTGGGATTCAGCCGGTTTGGACCGGTTTTAATTTTACATCTGGTTCGCTGGAACTGGTAGTTGCAAGGATTTGCTGACTCCGCCCACTCCACCCCACCCCTCCCAGGAGTCTCCATGTGGCCCATTTTGGATGCCAGTTAAGTTCAGGGCTCATGCAGAGGCTCTGGAAGGGTGAAAGACAGGCCTACCAGAAGTCCAGAAACAGACCCATTTCTGGCCTCTGGAGGGCCTCCGGTGCCTGGTGGAGGCCGTTTTCACCCTCCCAGAGTCTCAAGGAAAGTCTCTGGAGCCTGGGGAGGATGAAAAAGTGCCATCCCCCCATCGTGGTGCAGGAGGCCAAGTAGGCCACGCCCCCATGGCCACACCCACCCAGCAACCGGGCAGAAAACTGGTTGCTAAAATTTTTCGATCCCACCCCTGCCCCCAAGGTCAAACACAACTCTGATGCGGCCCTGAATGTAATCGCGTTTGACACCCCTGATCCAGTGTCTGTCCTCAGGGAAAGGAAAATTGCCTGAAAGATGCTTTGCTTCTTTTGCTCTTCTCCAGCCTTATGGAAGAGGGATGGGAACCCATCCAGGAGCAGCTCAGAGCTGCCGTTTGAAGTATCTCACATGCTTAATTGCAGCTGGTGACTTCTTGCTGAATAGCGGGAAGAACACATGGAAGAGTCTGAGAGGAGGCTTGGCTGTGCCAAAGACTTGACGAAGGGGAGGGGACTTTGCAGAACAGCTGTCCTGTTTTCCATGATGGAGAATGGGAAGTTTTGCTTTGGAAGGAATCTGTGTGATGACCTCGCAGAAACTGCGACAGAAAGCGAAGTTGGAAAAAGCAAGCAGACTGTTGGTGGGAGAACTGGCTTGGTGTCGAAATTTCTCCGGATCTCCCAAAAGAGACTGGGGAACGGATGTGACTTTTGATTGGCTTGTTTGGGCAGTGGTATAGCAAGACACTGAATCTTTCGATCTAAAGGTCGGCAGTTCAGCGGTTCGAATCCCTAGTGCTGCGTAACGGGGTGAGCTCCCGTTACTTGTCCCAGCTTCTGCCAACCTAGCAGTTCGAAAGCAAGTAAAAAATGTTTCGAAAGTAAAAAATGCAAGTAGAAAAATAGGGACCACCATCCTCCCTTTATGGGGAGAATTGCAACAGTAAAAATGAACATATTACCAAAAATACATTTTTTTTATTCCAAAATATACCAATAAGATTAGAAAAGGAGTTTTTTGGAAATTTAAATAAAATCATATCTAAATTTAGTTGGCAAGGGAAGAAACTAAGAATTAAATTAAAATTATTACAGGACTCCAAGGAAAGAGGGGGATTTGGCCTTCCTGACTGGGAAAAATACTACCAAGCGGCAACACTTACTTGGGTAAGAGATTGAATAAATCTAAAAAATAGGAGGCTATTAACACTGGAAGGACACAACATGCAAATAGGGTGGCATGCTGTCCTTTGGGATGGAAGACACAGGGCCCACCAGTACTTCCAGAAGCACCACATTAGACCGGCTCTATTGGTTGGATTAAAATTAAACAACGAAACTGCATGGAAATTCCAAACTGGTTATCGACATTGGAGATGTTTGTACATCCAAACTTCATTAAATCAGGAAGAGTAATTATTTATAAGGATATACTAAATGAAAGAGGAGAACTAAAACCTAGGAAAGATCTACACAAGGAAGGAATAGAACTGGAATGGTGGGCATATCTACAAGTCCAGTCATGATACATGAAAGACAAAGAAGAATGGGATATAAAGACAGAACCTATGGAACTAGATAAAATTCTATTAGCAGCAGATGAGAAGGTGATAAGGAAAATATACCAATACCTACTGGAATATGCTATAGCAAAAGCATGAAAGAAACCATGCTAGTTTGGGGCAAAAACTTCAGTTACAGTATTGATTTAGATAAATGGCAGGAATTATGGGAGAGAAATAGAAACTTAACCCTAGCCACTATGTACAAAGAAAATCTACACAATATGTTTTACAGGTGGCATCTCCCACCCAAAAGACTAGCTAAAATGAATGAAAACCTCTCACCAATGTGCTGGAAATGTAAGCTAACACCAGGAACCTTCTATCATATGTTGTGCGTTTGTCCAAAAGCTAGGGATTTTTGGCGTCACATAAAACGATGGCTGGAAGAGATGTTAAATCAGAATATAGACCCGAAGGCAGAACTCTTTCTATTGGGTATCACAAAGGATAAATATAATAAAAGAACAATATATTTAATATTGCATATACTAACTGCAGCAAGACTGCAAAATTGGAAAAGTAAAGAGACACCCCACCCCGAAGAAGAGATAATAAATAAGATACTGACTTGCACAGAAATGGACAGGCTGACTGTAGAACTCAAAGACAAGAGTGAAACAGAGTATCATGAAATCTGGAATAAAATGTATCAATGATTGGAGAGGAGGAAGAATGTCGGGATAAAGAAATATTAATGTTGAGAGTTGGAAAATGATTACGTTAGTACTATGTGATAGGTAGGAATTATATTGGTATTGAAAGTAATGTTCACAGACGAAAAGATTTATGTGTCTGAATTTTGATAGACTGAACATATTTATATATCGAATATGAATTGTATTTGTTGTAAGGTAAAACTTGATGGAAATGTCTGAACCAGAAAAGTCTCACCATGTCCAATGTTTTTAACTGTATATTTAATTTTAAAAAAACTTTTTAAAAAATGCAAGTAGAAAAATGGAGATCACCTTTGGTGGGAAGGTAACAACGTTCCATGCACCTTTGGCATTTAGTCATGCCGGCCACATGAGCCCCTAGAGTCGGGAACGACTAGCACATATGCATGAGGGGAACCTTTACCTTTACCTTTTAATGTAACCTCAACCTGTAAAATTATTATACACTTCTGGAACGATCTTTCAGATGCCTCATACAGGGAATTACCACTTTTTTATTGGGTCTTTCAATTCAGTCTAGGGACCTCAATGGTTAAGTTCATTGTATTCAGCTGGGCGGGGGAGGGGGTGTGTTCTCATAGACCACAGGTGGAGAATGTTGGTACCTTTATGACTTGTGGACTTCAACTCCCAGAATTCCTAAGCCAGCCATGCTTTTACAAGAAGTCTTATAAAAATGTTAGTGAAAAAAATTACCAGCAGCCAGAGAATAAATTAATATTAATAAAAAATCCTAAAGAGAGCAAACAAATCAGAAAGTTGAAGGAATGGTAGGAAGATGTCTAGATAAGGTCACTTCCATCATATGTATTGATTTGAATGAGACAGAATACCATGATCCGAAGACAAATGGATCTAAAAACAATTCAGATAAGGAAGTTTAGCTGTTTCCATAGTTGAATGGGAAATAGTCTGGAACATTTAACTAGCTTTGAGATCTGTAGGTAGAATAAATGTATAACAACCAGATTAGTAAAATGCATACTCAAGCAAACAGCAAGTTTTATGTTTTGCTAATATAATGAAATTTTGCACTATCGTTTGGAGAGAAACAGAGCAAGAAGAAAAGAAAACCCTTCCATTATACAAATATTTTCCTCATTAACTTTTATTTTTTTAAAAAGGGAACATATACAGCAATTTTTTTTCATAGAAAACATATGGCAAATACATATATATGTATTTTTCTAAAGAAATTCAATTATCATATGTTAACGCAAATGATGAGATAAGAATTTTATCTTCAAAATCTGCTCCTATTTGTAAGAAGCAGATTTGGCATACTTTCAATTGCTAATCACTTTCTCCTGGTGACAGATGATGCCACAACCAGCCAGTCTCTATGTAGTCATATTCCGAGGCATACAGATATACTTCCTATTACAGGTAGTGTAGAATATTCAGACAACAGAGAAGGCTTTGGAAAGGTAAAGACAGACGTTCCGTAAAAATGGACACTTTTTAATATTTATCGGAACATAATCATGTGGGCTTTAATTCTACCCTGAACCACTGTGGTAAGAGGAGAAGGGGGAAAATCAATAGAGGGGATTATATTATAGCGAAACAGATGTAAACTGTTAAGAGACATCCTTTCTTGCTATTACCAAAAATAGAGGGTGAAATAAGTTTTCCAATGAAAGCATGGTATTAATTTTAAAAGTGAATGATTGCAAAGTGATAACAAATAGAAGGAGCAAAAATAAACTTGAGAAATGTAAATCCGGCTCCAGGCTTGAAAGCTATAAGTAACATTTCTAATGCCTCCTCTCTGGCCTTCATTCATTTAACTGAATCTTGACATGCATTTTCTGGTGATGATAGCAATAAAGGCTTTAATGCCCCCTTTACATTACCCATAATACTTCAGTCTTACAGTGGATTAAATGATTATGGGGAAAGTCTATCATCCTGAGCCAGAAAAAAAAGGACACCATATGTAAGGCTGATGCGTCCTGCTCCAGTTGCAGGTTGCCAGTAGCTTTTATCAATCTGGGACAGAAACAAAGTTGATTGGAATCAACTGTGGTCTAGCTAAGAATGGAGCTCTTGCTTCTTCAACATGGGAATTGTATGGTAAAGTGATAATATATGAGTTCTTAAAAATATCATTATTCTCCATTCCATATGATAACTCTTTCTACATATCCATCATAGGCCTTCCTTCCTTCCTTCCTTCCTTCCTTCCTTCCTTCCTTCCTTCCTTCCTTCTTATGCATGTTGTAAGAGAACAGGTGAACTATGAAAAGGTGATTGATGGACAATAGTTTAAACAATATGATCAAATGGATCAAATTATAAACTTCATTGGACACCAAAACATGATGTAAGAATGAAATAATAATTATCATTGTATCATGCATTGTTCTGATGCCCAGGTAAGCAACATCAGTTGCTGTTTGCTGGAGGCTGATCTAGATAACTTTTACCCATCATCTTTCGTGGTTCCTTTAGATGAGCTGTTTTATGATTTGGACCACATGGACTTATTGCATCTAGACTGAACAATATCAAAGCGCTCTTCCACTGATCTCATCTTTTCTCTGACACATTGGCTAAAGCATTACATGGATAATTATTTTTAAGAACCAAACTGCTTGCTCATAGTAAAACTAAGAACTGAAACAAAAACAAATGGAGTAATACTTATTTGTTCAGTAAGGTTGCAGGACCAATTCAAACAATATTATAATAAGGACTACACACAGTCCAAACTGCTTCTCAGATGGAAACCAAAGCTGGCCCTTCTTTCAGGAGCAATGTGGATGTTTGCATCTATAGACTTCCCCATATAATTTTGTACTCTTTGTGCCTAGGAAAAGGATACAATTTGACTACAAGGCAAATTAATGATTGGATCTTACTTATTGGCTGTCGTAAGCACACAGATCCTTACACTGGAAAAAAATATTAATGATAGGGAAAATTTAGATCTATATTGAATAAAAAATATGTCTGTTTCTGGAAATCAACATTATCTTATTATTATATAATGTTAAAGTGTTATTGCTAAAGACATCAAGTTTGGAATCTTTCTGAAAAGCAGAATACAAAATTCATTGTAGATGAATTGAGAAGGGTGATCTCACAACCTTTTCTTTACTTCCAGCAGCAAATATTTGGGCAGGAAAGAAAAGAAGACCTAGTTTCATTGCAAATGTTCCTTCATTAAGTTGTTAATGTCAATAATGAGTTGTTGAATTGGCCTGCAGCCAGCGCCTATTTCTTATGTTAATTATTTTATATATTTCCTTCCTGTGTGCTAATACATGTAGGAAGATTTGAAGAAATATGAAAGGATCCTATTTCTGAAAGGATTTTCATGTCCTTCATGGCAAGAACATGTAAACAGTTGCTACAATCTTGTGCACATTTCTGGGAAGCAATCTTTACTGAAATTAAGGTCACACTTCCACTATCACTGAGTAGACAATATGAAATTACATTATTCATTTAAGTCAGTCTTCAATGATACCATGAGCATTCTATGATAGTAGGATAACAATGTATAAAAAAACTTTTTAGCACAACTTCACTACACACTAATAGTTCAAGCACCTGCTACCCAGCTAATCAGAATGCAGATAAATCGTACGTCCTACCAGGAGGAACAACATGCCAGAAAACATAGCAAAAAATATTCCAACTGGAGCCAGTATAAAAGACCAGCCATAACGTACAAAGATGGAATAACTTGAACAGTCAATTTTCTTCTGAGCTTCATAGTTTTTGAGATCAGCCACTGCTTGGACCCAGATAACATACAGTATAACCACCAGGGAGAACAGGATGCCTAACAGTTGGGGGAAAAAAGAATTTTATTAAATATTTATGGTAAAATTGTCTACAGGAACTTAGAAATATCTAGAAAATTTAGAAAAACATTAAAACAGATTCTCCAAACCTATAAATCTATGGAAGTCACAATTTCCAGAATGGATTGTTAGATTTTTATCCTTTAATTTGTTCAGAATCTCAAGGCAGCATTCATGATACTCTCTCCCCACAATTTCCCCACAAGTACTTTGCAAGGAAGGATAGGCTGAAAGAAACCCAAGAAACCCTTGTCTTCTTCTATACTGGAAATCTTTCATGAATGGATATAATAACATCTAGAAAAATATTTATTGGCAAACTTAGTCATTAGTTACTTTGGTAGAAATGTTCCAAGTTTGTTTTTTATTACTATATATTACTCAGCATCGTTTTAGAAGGTCAGCATATAAATTTGTGACATCTGTCTATTCAATAGAAAAAAATATTTGGCCCATCAATTTTTGGGCTTTGGTTGAGGTTGAGGTGGGCAAGTTACCAAAAACCAATGGAGGACCAGAGGCTCCAATCCTTGTCTTAAACATTCATTATTTAGATGACTTCTTCCTTCAAAACCTGCATTATGTTTGAACAGATTGAATGCTTAATTGTACCATTGGTTTATTACCAAGATGAATGGGCCAAATGACACTCATTGATTTGGGAGAAAAATGTTCTTTTATTATGATCATTATCGCAAATGGCCATTGCCATTCGAGCCCAGTGACTGCGACTAAATTTTTAAAAAAGCATGAGTTTTTAGAAACTTTTAAGACTCTACATAGTTCGTCTGTTCCAACTTGTTAAGACCCTTTGCTTGGAGAGCAATTCCTTGTTCATTAGTAAAAATAAGTGTCTTAAAGATGTAACGAATCATGAAAAGATGGAACACATTACAAACAATGAGTTCAAGAGATATTTGGATAAATAAGGATTCATCTCTCTATTTCTCTGTCTCTCCTTTGCTGTTTTATTTTTCAGGGGCACCCATATTTTATCCACAGAGTATAAAGTAACATAGGGATGAGAAGCAGGGATCAACAGAAGTCTTCATTCAAATATATTTCTGCTTCTTTAAAGGTAAATAAATGAGTACAGAGAAATATTTGTACACTCGAACAAATTCCTGACCTTCTCACATAGCAATGCTTTTTCCATACCAACAATGAAGGGTTGTTTATGGTACAAAGTTTCCATAAGACACAAGGGAAAGAAGAAGGGAGAGAGAGAGATGTGAACAAGTGCTGTTTAAAGTGACAGGCTCCTCTACAGTTCCACTAGTGTTACTGAGATTTGAAAATCTTTTTTTTTTTTTTAAATCATTCCAGACTTTGTTCTTTCTGTTGGCTTTGTTAGCAGACTGTATAGCACCTTCTGATCTCATAAGAACAGACTGCTCTGCTGCCAGGGCAGTTCATGCACTCCACACAGCTTCAATCAAATCCTACAAAAATCTAAGGACACAAGTCAGCCTGAGGAGGAGAAGACAAAGTCATAGAATTTACCGGAATGCTGTAAGAGCCAAAGTTTGGAATGTAAATGGAGTAACTGGGGACGAATTGAAAATCATGTATGGATAATGTAGAGTAATCTAGCTATTCAGTCACAAATGGTTTAACAAGGTTAAAATTAATTGTTCAAGACCCTGAATTTGTGGCAGAAATGGGGACTGAGTCAGAGGAGTAAACAGAGTGTCTATAATAAAATAAAAAGGACGTATGCAGTAACAGAAATGTTTGCACAGAACTATGATCAATCCAACAGAATGGAACAAAGGACAGAAAAAATACGTATTTGGGTTCTGGATATCAAATCTGAGTTCTAAGCAACTATGTATGTATTCTGTACAAACACCTGATAAGTTTTCTAAAAGAGACAGAAATGAATGGAAGTAGAGGTTCTTATTTTCTTGGTCTGTCAGGAGGGGGAGACAAAGTTTGAGGATTGATCTTGAAGGAAAGAATTAGGTTCAGGCTAAGTTTTCTATTTTCTTTCCAGGGCTTGAAAATAAATTATGATACCTTTTCTTGAAGGGACTACCACAACCCCAAGAGCACTTTGCTAAATGGATTACTTCCTTATTATAAACAAGAAGGCATTCTTAAATACTGTCCCACAAAATATGTGGAGTTTAGATTATCTTCTGGAGAAGCCAGAGGAACTTTGCTGGTATTATATTGTGAAGAAAAAGGATTTTTTGATAGATAAATAAATAAAGATAGAATGATTGGGATGTATAATATACATATACACATAAATTGGAAAAAAGTGCTACCCCTTCCTTCAACGAGGCTTTTTCAAGAAACATTCCCCGTGAAATCCCAGGTGTTTTATGCTTAGCACACAAAACCCTCCACGGATCCTTGTGTTGCATCTATGATTTCAACCAGACAGCCATAATTTTAGGATAAGGAATGTTGCTTTGGGACAACTAACTTTGGACAGCACATGAAACTTACCAGCAGCAATGAAAAAACCTCCTCCTATTTTGTAGAGAATGTGACTACCAAAAGGTGCAGCACAGATGATGAAGAAACTAGCAACCACCACAGTGACCACTCCAAGGAGCATGAAAATTGACCAGAAACCACGATAAACTGGACATGGGGACAGAAGAATATCGAAAAGAGTTTTTAGAGAATAAAAGGCAATTTTTACAGAATCTCTCCAGCTTTCCCTGACTTTTTTTTTTTTTTTTTCGTTAGCAAGCTGAACATTTATTCCAGCACAGCCTCCTGGTAATCAGTAATCTAAAGCACCATATGTCCTGCATTAAACAGGAATGCCAAATGCTATCAGATCATCTTGGAATATAATGATGCATGTGAAGAGCGTTATGAATCCCTGTTGCTTGGTATCTGCTGGAGAGACATGCGGTTAATCAGTTTGCTCGCTTGGCCAATAGAAATTGTTCATAAAATAATGTGCTGAACTATAGCCAAGATTCTTCAAGATATTTGCATGGTTTTATTTTTATTTATTTACCAGATACAACTGATTTCACTAAAGTAGAAACAGAACCTAGAGACAATGTAAAGAAAAGCTTAGAATATAGCCAAGATAAGTCACAAAATTGTTGAAAACCAGAATTGAGTGCTTTTAAGAAATGTATACTATATATTCACCAAAATCTATTTACATATGTTTTTAAAATTTAAATTGAAGGTATCAATGGAAACACAAGCCAAAATATGTATTCAAAAAAAAGTCAGAATTGCTAATAACTGTAACTGTTCAGACAGTACATTTCTTTGTGTACTTTTCAAAACAAAATAATTGTGTTAAGGACAAGCAATATTAAAGGTTCTGGATAATGATCAATGCATTAAGAGCCTGATATATAGTATAGGGTGCTTTTCCCCTCAAATATTCATAACAATAGACTAATTAGGCATCTCTTTTTAAGAATCTCTTTATAAAAACTAAGATGGAAGTCCATTTATTTTATTCATTATAAATATAATATAAAAATAGGAAAATGTTAAATTATTGTGGAAAAGCCAAAGTATCCATTTGCATAAACCTAAAATGTACACCAGGGGTGGGTTCTACTTACCTTTACTACTGGTTCTCTTCCTGCATGCGCACGCGCGTGACTTGTGCGTGCAACTTGCACGAGCGAAGCAAGTGAGCGCGCCTAAAGCATGCTACCGCGCATGCACAGTAACTTTTTTCAAGGAAAAACCTCAAAACAAGCGCTTTGCACATGCGCAGAGCGCTACTTTAGGGGATTTTAGCCAAAAAACATAAGTTCGGGCACGCAGGTGGGCCCGGGTCCAGGCCGTGGAGAACCGGTTCAGTGATGTCATAACGTCACCACTACTGGATCGCGCGAACCAGACCGAACTTGGAGCAATCCACCACTGATGTACACCCCACTACAATAAAACTGCTTAGGATAATTCATAATATTGATATTTAGACAATATTCTCAACTACTGTTTTATGAATCGGATTGCACAAAATACTTTAAAGTGTATGAACATTCTATAAATTAATTTTCTCGTATTAATAAAGTAAGTATTCCTATTTCAATAATTTGAAAGATTATTTTTTTAAACCAAACTTTTTAAACCAAACTTTATTTACATTGTAATGCAAATAATTTAAATTCTAAAAAAATGTATAAGGATTGCTATATTCCTAATGTATAAATGAGAGTCCTTTAAAAAAGGGAGTTTTAGAATCTAATCTTGGTCACAGCATTTGCTGTTATGCTTTGTTTATATGGTATAACTTAAACAAGCCACCCAGTCATTTTGCAGAGTGAGATGGGTGGTATACAAATTAAATTAAAAAATCATTTTTAAAAACAAATTATTTATTTATTTATTTATTTATTTATTTATTTATTTATTTATTTATTATATTTATATGCCGCCCATCTCCCAGA
>JANHFM010000926.1:558053-568054 GCA_032468115.1 Grayia smithii
ATAATTCCTTTCACTGCTCCATGGCTGCTAGCGGCTCTTGTATTTAAACTTAGTGTGCTGCACAATGGGGGAGACAGCGAAAGGAATATGGGGAGATGCGTCCCAGCCAGTGTCTTGGGGAAGAGAAAATTGCGTGTCCCTGCGTTGTCCTCCTGGAGCCCATTACTCCCAGAATTCCTTCTCCAGAGGGCAGTTTTGAGGCAGGTCTGGCGGTGAGGCAAGAATTCTCCTAGCAAACGTTTCCCAGAACCGTTTGCTATTCCCCTTGCTGATTGGCAGTTGCAAAACACTGCCAATCAGCTGTCTGTTGTTGCTGCCATTTCTGCTGTTGCCACTGTCACCACTGCCGCCACCATTGCAGCAACTGCCTCCCCTCGCCTCACCAAATTTATACATTCAGTGTATAAGACACACCCAGATTTTCACCCTCTTATACTCCGAAAAATACAGTATATATAAAACTCTCTATAGCAACTGCACAAGAAGTAGCCTCAACCACATGTGTGCTAGCCTCACCGTAACAGAATTTTGGCTTTCATTAAATGGGTCCTTGTATCTATTTGTACATTTCAGTAAATCAAACTTGGACCTACCTGTAATTTACTTTGTTAAACAACAAGTTATTTCTTTATTTATTTATTTATTTACTTACTTACTTACTTACTTACTTACTTACTTACTTACTTACTTACCTACCTACCTACTTATTCACAGTCACTCATTCACTTACTCTGTAAAATCAGTGTGGCTAAAATGTTGGAGTAGGAATGGGCAAACACCTGTACAGGTCTAACTCTGGTTAGAATATTCATGTAGTGATTTTATATCAGTCATTTCTTTCAGCACAACTTACACTACAGGACAGATATTTGGTGAGTAAAATGAAGAGAAATCCGCAGGTCCCAAGGAAGAGATGGGGGGAAAAAATCCGCCTTCAGCTTTATGAAGAACAGCAGGATAAAATAAATATACTATTAGTAAATCTGTTAGAAATTTACAGATGGTAGATATCACATATTTAGATGTGAGTTATTGGGAAAATATGGGTAAAGATATAAATAAACAAATTAGTAGAATCCAGAATTAGATAAGTCAGAAGAATTTAAATTAATTATAAGGAGCTTATTATTAATTTCATTAAATCTTCTTCCCACATCTAAATTTGAATACCATCCTTACATGATTAATAAACAGATGTGCTGATCTCAAAACATTTATTTTTTCTTATCCAGGGATCTTGGAGTGATCTAGTTGGAAGACCTCATTGCCTACTTGTATGCATCCTCTTCAGTGCATTAGGTTATTTTGTGCTTAGCATGTCCACCAATGTGTTTTTATTTGCCATTGCTCGAACCTTTGTGGGTAAGTTTCTATTTCTCTATTCATATCCAACTTTAGTTCATTAGATAAAGGGGCAAATGGATCAGAGTGCCATTTTAATTCAGAGAAACTGTCATTATGAATTGATTAATTGACCATATTGTTAAGCATATTGAATCATATTGCTAATAATGTATATTTCCCTTGCATGACATATGACACATATAAGGTACCATTCTTGCTTTAATTGTCCTTTTCTTTCACCTTTCCAAGTGTTACCACCACCTCTAAAAAGCTAGGACTTCACATAATATGTCTGAAGCAAGTAATTTGAATGTGGTCATTTGTTAAATGATTCGTTTGTTTGTTTGTTTTGGCTGCCTGTGGTATTCTCAAGAGACTCCAACAGTTCATTAGTATTAATACTTTTCCTTTTGTGCTTCTTCAAAGTCCAACTTCCGCTTTTGTAGAATGTCATTAGGGAATAAGAATGCTTGCACGGTTCTGATCTTTGTAGGTGTGAACAAAGTATCTTTTCCAAGATCTTTGTGGCTATTCTACGAAGTTCTAGTCTGTGAAATATTTATTGACTGCTTATTTTATTTATTAAGTTTATATGCCACCAATTTCAGTTTCAAGTAGTTCCGTGTATTAGACATGATTGATCTAAGTTTAAGCATTATTTATATTATTTTCCAAAAAGAAAGTTACATTATATTTTCTCCATGCATATTAATGAGGTTTAACTTAAATACTGCATGTGGATTTTTTAAAAAACAGATAAAATAATTGTTCTAATGATTTAATAGGATATTAAACATCCTGATTACTACTTTCTTGCTTTTCACAAAATAAAAGATTTCCAGTTGGTTTACAATAAAGGAGAAAAGTAATTTGTTTCAGCCTAGTAAAATATTGGAAGTGTTGATCATGTGAATACTCCAAAAAAATCTTCCTCATGCTAGTGGTGTTGTCTTCCTGATATTCAGCATTATTTTCCAGTATTTCTAAATCAGCTGGAACTTCTTTTATGTCTTCTTTCTATTTGTCTGTAAATTCTTCCACATTGTTCTCTATTTCACTTTTACTTTCCCCTTAGGATCTTCAAAAATGCATTGGAAAATAATTATTGCTGTCAGTTTAATTATATGTTTCTTTACTTAAAATTAAACTGACAGCAATAACTTGTTGCTTGAAAGACCCCTTTTTAAATAATTGTAAATCAAAATGTGTATAAAAAGTGAGGCAGACAAAACCAGTGTCTTTAAACACTGCCCACAGTTAAGAGCTTGATGGCTTTCCTTATCTCCCAGCACTCAGGCCCGCAAATCAACCAGTGTCCTGCAGTCTCCCTTTGATGAGCAGTCTTCTGGAGCATATGCAGTTAATATCTCACCCTCTAAATATGTGAAAAGATCTGTTAAACCAAGCTTATCACCAGTCCTTTGGTCTTTGTTGACATGTCTCTGCTCTTCTGGAGATCTCTTGGTTTGGATCACTCAGAAAGCCAAGAATAAGACTATTTATGACTAGTAATACAGGTTCTGTTAGCATCAGATATATAATTATCACGTATGTTGCTTGTCTAGATAAGTAGGATAATGGTATTTGCTCATGTCTTGCTTGTAGATAGTTAACAGGATATAAGATTAGCTACTTTCGCTACTGATTTTTTTCTGTTATGAGAACTGTGCATTCTTACCACCAGCATCATTAAAAAAAAGTATGACTTATTTGCCACAAATTAATGCCATATTTTTTTCATAAAAATATTGAATAAAAATTATTTGATTTATAAATTGTTGACAAATATTTGATTAAACTTTCAAATAGCATCATTTTGTTCTCTGTTTTGCTTTTTTTTTTTACAAATCAGGTAGTCCTGACAACCATTTGTTTAGTGACCATTCAAAATTACAACAGCACTGAAAAAAGTGATTTATGACTGTTTTTACACTTACAACCATTGCAGCATCCCCATGCTCACTCAATCAAAATTTGGGCACCTAAATTTGGGCAACCATGTTACTAACTTAACAATTGCAGTGATTCACTTAACAACTTGAGTTATTCAAATTTTGCTTCTCTACTTACTTTTTTGTTGTTGTTGTTAATTTTAGGTATTTTCAAACATACACATTCCATTTCCAAAGTACTCATTTCTGACTTGGTTCCTAAGAAAGAGCGCCTCTTAGTAATTGGATATTTCAATGCTATTTCGAATTTTGGTTTCATTTTGGGACCAGTTGTTGGAGGCTATCTTACAGAGCTGGAAGGTGGCTTTTACCTTACTGCATTCATCTGTGCTTCCATCTTCGTCTTGAATGCTGGTATGTGATTTGATTTATGCTGATATTTTATACTTGAATCACCAGTCAGGCAAGAATTATATTTCTGGGAACATACTTCTTCCCCTGATTTGACTTTATCTTTCATATTGTTTCATAAATGCTGACTATTGCAATTGTAAATAACCTACCAATTACATGCCCCTCCTCATCCAATTGCAAAAAAAAAAGTGGGGGGCAGGATATTAATCAGATAAATAAATATGATAAAGTTATGCTGCAGATGTATGAAAACTATTTGACTATCTTAAGAAAAGAGCTGTTTAATTCAAAGCTGTGCCATTGCATTAATTCGTTTTTTCACAATTGGCAGTACCTAATGTGCAACCCTATAAAATGACTGTGCAATGATCATCAGGTTATGTCAAGAGAACATGTAATAAAGTGTAACTCATTGGTCAAATTTCTTTGCAGTTGTTTTTTGGATGTTGCTACGGTACGGAAAAAAGATGCACAGTCGTGAATGGGCCATTATTAACAAAACCAGAAGTACTATTTCAGAAGAAGTAAAGCACGGCCTTCAGACTACAACTTCATCTTACAAAACCATGTCATCTGCTCATCCTAAGAACTCCTCTTGCATTCAAGTTATGTCTGTGTTGAAGAGGCTTGGCAGTGTTGCATATTCTAATCTGTTGGATGTTTTTTTGGTACGGCTCCTGATGTCTATTGCGGTTATGCTCTATCATAGCAATTTTGTCTTGGGCCTTGAAGAAAGGTTTGAAATGAAGCCCAAACTCACTGGCTACCTAATTAGCTATGGTAGCACACTTGGAGTAGCTGCTGGCTTTCTCCTTGGACCTATCACTAAATATTATAAGCACAATACTTTTGCTATGTTATTACACTCTACTCTTCTTACTTGCCTGTTTATGTTTCTGTATTCTGTATCAGAAAGTCTTTGGACAATCATTTTGTCTTGTACATTTTTAGCATTTTCAACCACTGTGGGACGTACATGTATTACAGAACTTGAACTAATGCTGGGTGGGGATCAGGCCAGTGGTATGCTCATTGGTGTTGGTCAGTCTGTTTCAGCTGTGGGTCGCATCATTTCCCCTCTTCTCTCAGGTGTTGTGCAGGAATATAGTCCACGTGGCCCACCAATTCTTGGAAGCCTGTTGGGGATTTTAGCAGTTCTCATCATGGTCTTTAATAAGTCACGATATTCTGTCAGAAGGACCATGAAATTTAAAAGTATGTAATGACTTATTTACAGTGCTTTTCTAAAAAAAAAAAAAAAAAAAACTCTCAAAGGAACAGTCCTCAATATAGGCAAAATAGAAAATTATAAAACAAAGCAATAACATTTTAAATCAAATTAAACAAAAAGAGGAACCCATGTTTTCAGCTTCCTCATGTTTATGTGGAATTTGGATCAGGTTTTAATGGCACATAATACCATATTTCAAACCTTAATTAAATGTTGCTTTGAACATCAGTGAAGAAAAAGGAAGAACTACCAATCCAGCAGATATTCACTCTCGCTGAATAAAGGCTTTGAAGAGATGTAATTTGCTTAATGGCAAGTTGGTTGTTGAGCTTAATCCCCAAAGGATGATCTTGTATTAAAAATAGCATTCCTTTCTCAATCAGAAACATAGATTCTGTTCAAATTCTTCTAAAATGAGTATTGAAACTGAAAACTATTTTTGATCATTCAGTTATCAAGATTTCACCAAGTAAATCAAGCTCCTTTTAAAAGTACATATTTAAGTAGTCAGAGTTCTGTTTGCATATAGTCTTTTCTTCATATCAAAGATTAGCTGCTTTAAATGAAACGTTTGTTTAATCAAGTCCCTCACAGTTTGAATACAAGCTATTTATTTAATATAAATTTGACATTGACAAAGCCTTGCAAAAGTGTTCACTGCTGAACACACCAACTTCATGTTAGAGTCATCAATATGAAGACTATTTCTTTGCAGTTGGAGAAAGGCACAGCTTGCATTCAGTGTGGTAGGTCAGAATAATACAACCCTGTTTTAGTATTTGGAGGAGAGGAGTATGATTTTGCAAAAAGAAATGTCACACTTACTAAAGAGAACTGATTTCACATTCAAACATTTATTAACAGTATGTTTAGATCTACTTAGCTAATTAAAAAAAAAGAAAATATACATTATGCTTACCATAATTCCATGAAATTCTGATTCTCTATCAGCCTTAGCCTTCGACGTGTTTTTCAACTTTTGTATTGAACCCTATGTTTTTCACATTTTAAAATGTGTAGACTTCTATTCACAGAATTACTCAGCCAGCAGATTGAGAAACATTATTTTAGAACAACAGAAGAGGGACATGTGCCTAAATTTTAAGTAAAGAAGTGCTAAGAGGATACAAAATAGTGCTTACCCTTTCTAAAAGTAGCCCTGCAAGAGAAAGATTTGGATATTTGCTCTTAATGTAAGCTAGATCTTGTCTTTCTATATTATGGGACCAACAGCCATATTCTTTTCTTATACAGATTAGAAGTAAACCTTACAAATTAGGTAAAATTAATTCCCAGCAAACTCTACATCCATTGACAAAGTTAAGATTTGATCACAACCCAAATAATACTCAACAAACTTTCTTGTGAAATTCAACCCAGAAATCTTGAGTTGGTTACTTAATATTATGTAGCAAAAGTATTTGGAAAATATTTAACATACTTTTGGAATACTTGAAAACCTCTAAGATGTTATACTCAGGAATTTTGTGCTGTGGTACTATTTGAGATGTTTTGAATTGCTTTCTGCAAATGTTTGGTTTTAAAATTGCACTACAATTTTGGTAATGGGAAATAAAAGGAAAAAGGAAACCTAGATGATCTATATGTCATTTATTCAGTTGCAATATATAAATGTGTATATGTTGTTTAATATATATGGCATTCCCATTTCAAGAGGAATATGTTACTTTCATTATCAGAAAACTATATTGCTCTTCAAATAAACGAGCAAAAGTTTTACTGTCTTAACTAAACATTCTGAAGAGATTTTATTCTAGTAGGGAATCTTACTGTCCTGTTCTTACTTTATCTCAATATATTATTTGTATCTTTGAGGGTTTGGGATGTGGGCAACAGTATGTTGGCTTACAATATTGTCTCTAGATTGGACAACTATGTGTTTACATAGAATAGCATGAACATGCCCAAATAAAAATGAGCAGTTGTGTTTGTGACATATGGCCAAATATGCAAAAACTAACCAGTACTGTCCTTATTATTAGCAACTTCCTGGAGCCCATCAGGAAATACTGCTTTATCAATGGGACTGTGAGCTTGCCCATTCTTCCAAATCTCATGGACAGCAGAGCCATTAGGTAATGTGGCCCCATACCATGTACAATTTTAAAAGTGACAACCAGCATCTTTATAGTGTTGTGAATATAGTGGGAAGTTCAAGAACGGGTAAGTCTGAGGTGTAAGTAGTATAACAGGAGAACGTTAGATTATAGATTTATTTTGCTTATGGAGTGGTTATAGTGTTGGCTTAATGTATTGGTAAAGATGCATATATAAATAACTGGAAGAATGCTTGTTGCTGCCCTAGGCAATGAAAAAAATAGTAAAAGTGAACTTTTAAAAAACATTTTAATTTTTAAAATTTTAAAATACTTCTATTTTAAAATAGTTTAAAATTCTATTTTAAAACTTTTAAAATACAGCCAATTTGGTGTACTTGTTAAGGCGCAAGGCTAGAAACCAGGATACTGAGTACTAGTCCCGCCTTAAGGCATGAAAAAGCAGCAAGGTTATTTTGGGCCATTCATGCTTTCTCAGTCCAACCCACTTTACAGGGTTGTTGTTGTGAGGAAAATAGAAGGAGAAAAGAGCGTTGGATATATTCACTGCTTTAGTTATTAAAAAATAATAAAAATGGATGGGAAACTTTTCAGCAGAATTATGATTGAAAGTGTAACAAGTGAATGAGCAAAATTGGGGAAATGCAGTGCAACAAAGCATCTTCATGCTGTGCAATGGATATGTAAACGAATGAAATGAATGAGAATTGTATAATTGTTGATTTATAGAAAGTTTATGATAAAGTGAGGTTTGGATATGGAGTGAAACATGGTTGCTGAATGCAGTCTGAGTGATGTAGCATAGAAAAGCTTACATGAGGATAAATTGAATGCTTAATTAATGGTTCAACATTGAGAATGGAGTACTTCAAGTATGGAATCTCTTCTTGGTTGTCTGATATGGACAAACATAACATGCTTGATTGGATAGAATTGTGTTTTTTGGAAATGTCACTGTATATGCTAATAATATGTTGTTAGTTGAAGACACAATTCGTAGCAATTGTTAGATTATGCTGTAATCTGAAGTACTGAGCTGGAAAATAAGATATTGGGTACCATGGTAGCAGTGCTTAACCAGGAAAGTTGAGTGAACAGCAAGTTATATGTAAATGATGAAAACGAATATTAGTAAATCTCTATACATTTGATGAAATATTTATGAAAACAGAAAAACGGATAGAAAATTTTAGGATGTGCTAATGCTGCTAAAAAGGTAGTAGGAAGTCTCTTGTGAAGAAGAAATGTTTGTTAAAAGAAACAAAAAGATTTCTGGTCATCTTGTATGGGAATGAGAATCATCTATGTAATAAATATCAGAGTAAGTAGCATGCAGTAGAAATGGGATGCTAAGAACTGTATGTGATAAAATAGGAGATACAGTGAGCAGTGCATGAATGATTGAACACAAAAGTAAGTTATCTGTGATGACCTGGGACGTGGCACGAAAGCAACACGGCCAGAGAACAGGTCTAACTCCCCTTTATTGCTCCAACTTTGCCCCCAAATGTCCCTACATTTACTACAAGTCCTGGAGCAAAGCTCTCACATGCACCTTCAGCAGCCTCTGGCTCCGAGTAGTCCAATAAGCAAGGTTAGCCAAACAGTAACCACGTCCAGCAGTCCAGTAAACCAGATTAGCCAAACAGTAACCAGAGCAAGAAGTTCAGCGAAGCAGGCAAACAGGGCAAGACAGAGCACAGTAATCTCCAGGTGTCAGCAAGTGCACACAAGGCTCCACAGATTCAAATGCCCCTCCCACCGGCACCTCCGTACATCTCAATCACCAGGTGTGCCTTGTGAAGGGGGCGGGGCACTCTCCTCCCTCGTGGCCGGCTCAGTCTGCGTTGTTCTCGCCTTTTCTCTCCGTGTTCTAGGATCAGGAGAGGGTGGTCCTTGCTGTTTGTCTGAGCTCTGTCTCTCCTGCTCCTCCCTTCTGCAAGCCTTTCTGATCCTGAAAAGCCTTCCCCGGACTGACTGCCCTTCCCATTTCCTCCAAGGCCAATGGAGCTGCCCTCTCAATCTCTGTCGGCTCTTGTTCCAGCTCATCTTCCCCCCAGATTCAGACTCCGACAGGGAGCATGACATTATCACTATGGATGAAATACTTTGAGATGGTTTGGTCAGATAGAATATACGACCAAGTTGAAAAACAACTATATAAAGGAAAAGTGAATGATCAAGAAGGAAGCAGAAACTGAGACTCTTAAAATTTGGTTGAGCTAATGGGAACCTCACAAAGAGTAAAAAATGACAATATACAAACCAGCATATGATTGCAATAAAAACAAGAATGGTTTGCAGCAATAGAAAGAGCAATAGCACTTAGATTTATATACCACTTCACAGTGCTTTACAGCCCTCTCAGCAGTTTACAGAGTCAGCATATTGCCCTCAACAATTTTACTGACCTCGGAAGGATGGAAGGTTGAGTCAATCTTGAGCCGGTGAGAATTGAACTGCCAAATTGCAGGCAGCAGAAGTAGCCTGCATCACTGCATTCTAACCACTGCACCACCATGGCTCATATGAGATATGAGAGACATAGTGAATGTATTGGTGTATTCATTGGAATATTGAGATGTGTATGTATGTACTGCATACATGTGTTTACTGCAGTTAAAAACAAAGTTTGGAAATAGTTGGTCTAGTGATTAAGGCACTGGCTAGAAAGCAGGAGATCATGAGTTCTAGTTCTCCCCTAGGCTTGAAAGTCAGCTGGCTCAGTCACTTCTCCCAACCCACCTCACAGGTTATTGTTGTGGGGAAAATAGGAGGAAGAAGATGTATTCAATATGTTCACTGCCTTGAGTTATTTATAAAAATAATAAAGGCAGGATACAAAAAAAAATACAAAAAAAATACTTTTTCTTGTGGACAGTGATGATACGTTCAGTGATTCAGTGGGCAGTGGATTAGTGATCGGGGTAGGGGGCAACTCTCTATCTGCCCCCTTTCATGGACTGACCACTCCCTCCTTAGATTGGACTTTCCATCCGCCAACCCTCACCGCTGGGAGGCGGAACCAGATCGCTGGTTCCG
>JANHFM010000926.1:571903-582521 GCA_032468115.1 Grayia smithii
ATAGATAGATAGATAGATAGAGAGACAGACAGACAGACAGACAGACAGACAGACAGACAGACAGACAGACAGACAGACAGACATAGATATGTAGACACAAAATATAATAATATACTGTTGTAATAAGTTATGGCACAAAAACATAAAATTCTCAACAATGTTAAATATTTATCTCAATTGGAACCATAGTCTTCACTAGATATTCTTTGCTAACAAATGTAATCACATAAGGAGAAGAGCAATGTGCATTGGTTGGTACACTGAGTATATTTAATTGCCAAGAATCACTTCTCATGAGATGGGTGGTTATATAACTTTGATTAATAAAAATTAATAAAGACAAATATGTAAATCTTTCTGTAAAATGGTACACAGTGGATGACAGATTGCCAGATATCCACATTTTCTTCCTTACATAATGTGTATAATGAAGCTAATATAGTCCTGTAAACATAGACATACTTAACCTGTGATCTACTTAAAATTCCAGGCACGCTCTTGTTCAGTGCTAATTTTGCATATTTATTTCAAATGAGATTTTCCAAAACGAAAGTTGGTGAGAAGAAAGGTTAGCACCACCTTTAAACACATAAGACCATAAATAACACCCAGTACAGAAAAATAACGAGGGAAATTCTGTGAATGACCTTAAAGCACAAATAAACTATGGACTATGAGCCATGTTTCACCTTATTTGAATAATTAACATCATAATTGTTATCTTTACTTATTTAAAGCAAAGCTATTTATATTATCTGAGAACTGGTACTTTTACTACAAAAATTATAATGAACAAAGTTGTTCTTACTAGATTTATCTAGATTACTAGAGAAAAGTTGTTTGTCTATCTTCTTGTGTATCTTCTCACATTACAGTTTCATCAAGATAAGAGACAGTTATATTTAAATCCAAACCAACATTACCAGATTCATCCTTTTCATTGAGTTTTCTGGACTACATTTTTATAAAAGACTAAATTATTGTTTTTCCTATTATGTAACTTTACAATAAAAACAATTGTAGTGCTCTGGAACTTTACTGCTTCAGTCACTAACCTTTAAGTAAACACTAGTGCAAAAAAATACAATAAGCAACATCATACTTGTATTAAAATATAAGGAGCTGTCACAATAAAAAGAAACAGATAAAAGAACGCAACATTATAATAATTCAGCTTTTTTCACCAAAGAAAACTTTTAAATTTGTATGTATCTCAAATGAATTTTTAAAATATGAACATCCTAAGTATAAACCTAGTATAAGGCAAGATTTTTTATTAACATTTAGTTAAGTTCTCCAGATTACTAACGTAGCCATTTCAAAGAGAAAAGACTACAGACTCTTCTTTACTTGAAAATTATGTCCAGGTGACACTTTCCAGCACTATATGTTATTGCATATTCTATTTAGAGGATTTGAAAAATATTAGCAATATTAGGATAAATAGTGAAAGTACACAAGGTTACGAATCTATGTTTGAGATCCAAAGAATTGCAATATATGGAGAGGAACAGTTTGAACTTGTAATCATTTATATAGGTGTTTAAATAATAGTATTGGAAGCAAAACCCTTTTAAAAAACAGTTCATGACATAATCTCCAATCCAATCATAGGAAGGGCTTGTTCAAATCTTTGGACATCCCCAAATTAGCTCAGGTTATAGTCTTTGGAAAGCAATTCAAAAAAACTACAATAGTTTCTTTTACATAATTGAAAGTGTTACAACAAAATCTCCAATAAATCTCCTACTCTTATTTCTGGCCAAACAGGTTTTGCAGGATTCTTTTTTTAATGGGACAATAATCAACAACAGGACTAAATAGATGGGTGTGTATAATAATAGGCAGTGATAATGCCATCATAGTCACATCCAGGATTTGCTCAATTAAGCTGAATGCTCTCACGTGAGCCCATCTTAACCTACTAAATTCTAGCAAAATTTTCTCTATTTTTTTATAGACAGAAAATAGAAGGCATTGCAATCATGCTGAAATCATGCTATACAGTATATTTTATAGCACATGACCTTAAACATACAGGTATGGTGTAAAACCTCACAGGCACTTAATTGACATGAATTTTTATAGACTGTAAGTACCCCTGTGGTAGGCCCAGATACTGTAAGAAATTGATGAAGTAATATTAGGGTCCCTCTCTAGTATGAAATGAGTAAGAACACAGTAGTCAATTATTAGAATAACTGACTGCACATTTTATTACAAACAATATGAATACACATACACAACATGATAGATTCAAACTACATAACTTGACTAAGGAAGCACATATAAGATAAGACAGAAGAGGGAGAAGAAAATACAATCCACATATATACTACACAAAAACATTGAAAGGAGAGAACAAATTAATTGCACGAACAGAGAATCAGAAATGTAAAGATTGTCTATCCTAGGATACATAGTTTATTTTTACAAAGGAAGAGGCAAACAAGAATTTAAAGAGACATAAAAACCCAAAATTATGTATGGTTTCTTCCAAAGCAAGTCTGTAATAATGATATAAATTAGGAAATTGGTTCTTACATAAAATACTACTGACTTGTAGTGTTTAGTCTGATAACTTAATGTGGCTGAAATAAATAAAGTCCCCCATCTTTTTTAAACATTAATTTAAAAAAAAACTTTAAATATTTAATTCTTTTAATACTTGTGACATCATTTGGCAGGATTCACCATATGAAAAATTGCTTGGTTACTGGCTTCGTTTAGCATATTTACTATCATTATCTACAACAGGGTTGTCAAACTCGATTTCATTGACGGCCGCATCAGGGTTGTGTTTGACCTTGGGGGGGGGTGGGCATGGCCAGCTCGATGTGACTCATATCGAAGGCACCTATGGTGGCCCAAGTGCTCTGCCACCAAAAATGGGCTCCCGAGCTCCATTTTTTGGCTGCGACGGCCTTCTGCAACCCTCTGCTAGTGAAAACGGAGCTTGGGAGGGCCATTCATTTACCTCCATTTTTGCTGGCAGAGGTATTGCGGGATGGTCATTTGCTGTTTCCAGGACAGCCCCGTGGGTCAGATCTAAGTATCTCTTGGGACTTGAGTTTGACACCCCTGATCTACAACCTGTTATAACCTGGGATATGCTGTATCCCTGAAAAGGCAAACTGTTAAAAGAAATCCTGGAGTTTCCTCAAACTGGCAACAGTCAAAGACTGTGATTAGGAAGGCATAGACAAATAATAGACTCTGAGCTATCAACATAATCAGGAGCAAATTACACATGACAGACAAATACATGACAGAGAACATAGACATGTGACAGAGAGAAGCCAGAAATCCTTTGCAGTTCTTTAGAATAGGAAGAAGCACATGGAATCAACTGAACTAACAGGCTTAATCCCAAGCAGCTGTGGGTTGCTTGCATAATTCTCAATAGTCTACCATCTCTTCTATACATTCCAGGGAATCTCTGCAATGCAGTTTGTACATCTTTTGATACTGAAATATTGTGATTGCAAATGTCCAATCCCATCCTCAGAACACCCTTGCCAGTGGTTTTCCGACATTGGAACAGATCATTCCACTTATCAGAGATAGTCTTATCTACTATTTTACATCTGTAAAATTGTATCAGGGACAGTTCAATTCCATCATTTTTGCTAAGGTTGGAGTGGGAACTATATAGTTAGTTTTTAAAAAAAAATGTTTTACATTTCTGGGTGTTGGTAATCTGGGCATTGGTAATCACCTTTAAAGTCCTCCATGGCATGGATCCAGGTTATGTCAATAGGGTTTGGTCTGTCCCAATCATGCTGGCAGAGGAGGCATGCTTCAGGTCTCATTTGCCAGGGTATTCTGGCTGGTGGAGTCCAGAAGAGCCTTCAGTACCATCACACTTGCCTTTGGAGCATCTTGCCCCCTTCCCCCTGAGTAAGGTCAGTTCCTACCCTTCTAATCTTCAGTTTAAAGACCTGGATTTGCCAGTTGATAAGGGGCTGCAATGCAGGGGGGGGGGAGGTCTTCACATTGGAGGTGGTTGATAGATTAATAACAAATCCCACATTCTCCCTGCTCATCCTACTCCCTCCCTCCCCATCTTTCAGTTAGGGTTGAGTATATTTTTATAGTATTTTATTTGTATTGTACATATGCTTTGTATAGTTTTACCTTTTTAATATTGTAAGCCACCCAGAGTTTCCCTACGGTAAAATGGCCAGCCAATAAATTTAATAAATAAATATATCAAGACCACACCTTTTTTTACTTATTACTTTATTCTTGACAAGGGTTTTCATTGGCTGAATAAAAAGTAGTTGAGTTATATGTTCTATAAATGAGAAAGAAAGATTCAGGGCTATAAGTGTGCATGTATGCAAAGATCCCATATTTCTATAGATAACTATGGTATCTATAATTAAAGACTGTATGTGTCATTTTTTATCTGTTCTGTCATGCCTAAATAAATCTTTGCTTTGTATAGTGTCATAGATAAAATTAAAACTTACAATCAAGAAAATATTTTCTAGAATTAAGACAAGGAAGAACATATTTGAAATGGAAATCAAACTATATCTGATATAAATATACAAAACATAAAACTAGTATAGAATTGGATAATAACAATTTATAATATAATTAACTATATTATATGGCAGTGAAAATGCTGAATAATTCATTCTTCTTTTTATTCCAAAACTGCATTACCTTTAAAGGAGGATTGATTTCTTTTCCGTGTTTTCTCTGCAAGTTTAGTATTTTTAGGTAGTGATAAGTAACGTGGTGATTTCATGTGCACCTGCAAAAAGAAGCATAAAATGTGTTCAGGCAGAAAGAAATACATACAAGTCAAATATTAGTACAGCTTCTCATTGAATAGAAATCTGTGTAAAGAGGAATCCTATTTAATCAACCACCCACTGCTGTTGTACTAAGGTCAGAGCAAAAATCCAAATCAGTAACATCCTAAGATCTTTTAAATGATCCTAAAACCATCAATCTCTGCTTCTCCTTGAAATAATATCTGTTAAGTACCTCCATACAAAGCTTTCCCAATGTAAGATTGCTGGAAATGCAGAGGTAGATAAATCACCCATAGGGCTGAGGACTGTCCAATTCCTTTTTTAAAAGAAATTGTATTTCAAGTGACATTTTAAAGGTAATTATTAAATGAGGGCAGTAGTAACATCAAGTAGTGGCTCACCAAGTGAAGCTCTTTGTGAGAGCAGTGATCAGTGATGTCTATATATGGTAACTTTCCTATATTAAATAGATGAAATGCCACTCAGTGTTAATCTACCAGAGAAAGACGTATTGCTTGAAAAAGGTTGGTCTTAGCCTGGCATCAGAGGACAAAGAACCTGGCAACTAAGGGCTATAGCTTTTAAGTCCATACACTTAAAAGCCTACATAGAATTGATTTAATTGGATTTAAGAATTTAGATTCTCCTTTGCCTTCTATACTTTATTTAGTCCCACTGTAAACATAAAGAAAAATCATTCAGCACAAGGAGTCTATTCCTCAGAACTTTCACTTCTCTGCCTAGCTGCTCCATAAGGATTCAAAGATTCTATATCTGAAATTATTAGGTACAAGCAAACAACACAAGGATAGATTTTGAAGGCCATGTATTATAAGCAAGGTAATTAAATCTTACTACTTCAGAGCAACAAAGACTCTGGCTCTTGCTACTCATATTTTTTAGATATGCTCAAGAGTTGTTTAAACATAATTCCTTTAAATTCATATAAGTTGGAATAAAAAAAAATCATGATGTATGCAGTTGTAATATCACTTTTACCATAGACAGTAAAATAATTTGCAAAAGCAAATCAGAGGAGGGGAGAAAAGAGGAGAGGGGTGTGTTATTTCCATTAAGAATGAATTATTTTTATTCTCTACATTGAAATAAAGGTAAGGATTAGTCTTAATTTGACTAAGTAATAACTTTATTTCTCCCAAATGTTAATAAAATGACTAATAACATCTAGTGTTGCAGATGTTTGGTTTACTAATCCAGGTATATTGTAATATATCTTTTTAAGTATATATTTTTAATTGTTCACATACTTTCCACTAAGTAGAAATAGCTGTCCTTACAAAAACATTTAGGGGCTCTTGTTATAAAGAAATAAATATTTTAGTATGAAACTAAAATAGTGGTCACTCCAATCTCCCATGGAAGATGTACAGTACTTTTCTCCAAAAAACTGCTTTTATTCATAGATATCTTTCATTGATTTCATGTGTTATCTTGAAAAAGAATCAGTAATTAGTGATACAGAATCAACCTATTGAGAATCATTTAGAGGTCTAAGTGCTTCATTCATATAGTAAAATACATTGTTTAATAAAATCCCATGTAAAATATATTAAATATATATGCATATATAAGTACTGGTCTTGACAAACTGTTGCTCTTCCTAATGCTCTCCCTTAGGCTATGTCGGCGACGAATCAAAATTTCTTTGGCTTGCTTTTCATTTGCATCTTCAGCAAGACTGTATCTGTTATATGATGGAGTCTGCAACAAACAAATAAAAAAATATATGCTTTAAAAATATATTAATAATGACAGTTCTGATGTAAAGGCTTCCTGCATGATATTTTGTTTTTAAGCTATCTCAAAAACAACTTAAGAGCATAATTAGCATAATGTTACACGTGAAAATGATGCAATATTCCAGAAGTAATTTATTATTTTGATAGCTTTCTTCAGTATCACAATTTACTTTATTAACATAGATGTTAAATATCAGAAATGTCAATAATCTTACAGACAGTATTTATATAACCCAGCCTATTTGATGTGTAAAATGGGGCATAGAGATACATTGCCACTATAGCTAGATAAAAAAAGGCAAACATCTCTAAATTGTTTTCCACACAAATGTAAGCTGAGATGCTCTCTAACTCAGGGAATTCCAACCTTGGCAACTTTAAGACTTGTGGACTTCATCTCCCAGAAGCAAGCTGGCTGAGGAACTCTGGGAGTTGAAGTGCACAAGTCTTAAAGTTACCAAGGTTGGAGACCCCTGCTCTAATTGATATTGGGACAATAGAATTCCCACACTTTCTAAGCCTCAATTTTTATTTAGCTTTTTATTCTGCATTCATTACTTTATATATAAATCAAAGCAATGAACATATACTCTTTCTTCCTCCTATTTTTCCCACAACAAGAATCCTGTGAAGTAGATTGGGCTGAGAGAGAGAACAATTGGCCCAAAGTCATCCACCCAGCTTTTATGCCTGAGATTGGACTAGAACTCACAGTCTTCCTGTTTCTAGGCCAGCACTTTAACCACTATACAAAACATGCCCTCCATTAACTGCTCTGTAGAAGATTCTGCCTTATTAAAAAGTCATAGGTAAGTGCTATTTGAACCTCTGACTTATAGTGGTCCATAGGTTTGCCCCACCATGGAAAAATTCTTTGCATCCCCAATTCTTGGACAAGGACTCTGATTCTCTCAGATTCAAAAAATATACCAAAGGGATCAAGAGATGAAGTTGAAGATACCCAGGAGCCAAGTCTGCAGGTTTCAGAACCTGAAATACTGAATTAAATTGTTCTACCTGGAAGCCTATTGGGAGCAAAGGCAGCGTCACAGTACTGGGGTAATTCCAGTGTAATATGACTGTAATAGCTCTCAAGTGCCAGCATGCAAGTTGCTTCATTCTGCACCAATTGCAGTTTCCAAATGGCCTTCAAAGGCATGTCCATGCCTTTGTTCATTGCACAATTACTTCTGATGTGATACAGGTATGAATTTATTATTACAGGGTCCCACTCATACATTTCTCTAAAGGTTCTGCGGCCCATCCCTACCTGCATTTTGCAAGGCTGTGCATTCCCTGCCAATGTATCAATGGCCCTGATTGATAATAGATTATAGCAGATAAATATATGTATATTATATTCAGGTATGACTATTACTACATTATTGAGGTTGTTATTTTTGTTGTGTTGATTTTGATTAATTGGGGCAATTCATAAATATGATAAATAAATAATACGAACAATATCTATAATATTATGCATCAATTCAGATGCCTACTCCTTCAAAAGAAATAATGTCCCATCCAGAGTTATAACTGGAAAATGGCAGTTCTGCCCTCATCTCATCCAAGCTTCTACAGCTTCCAGGTACAGGGTCAAGACTTTCATAGTCTGTGTGGCCTGGCCAGGGATGGAAATTTACGTGCTAATAATCATCCCAAACCAACAGGCAAACTGTCCCAGGCAATTAAAGCTTCTGCTGGAAAAAGTCACATTATCAGGGATCCTTTGGATAGGACTGTATTTTAAAGATGAAAGTGTTTGCATGACTACACTTTCATGGCGTGTAGTCATGGTGTAGTCATGGACTACACTTTCATGGTGTTTTTATTAAGATTAATTGGAAAATGAAACTTTGAAGACATGCAGCCTACTGGTTGACTGTATGATTGATTGAGCTGGGAATTCCCCTGGGTATTCAGAAGTATGCTTGAATCTGATTTCAGTGAAAAAAATTCACTGAATTCATCAAGTTTAATTCTATCCTTCACCACATGAAGCCTCAGATAACCTGTTCAACAGCGACTGATGGCCTCTAGGTTATACTCCTGTAGATGCTACTTTGTTGTTCTTTACAGGTATTTGTCCTTCCTAGCAAAAAAAATAAAAAATGGTCTGTTTCTACTGCTACATCAATGAGAAAACTGTGGGGGGTTTCTGTTTGTTAAATCAAGATGAGCAAGGCTCACGCCATTTTCATTCCAGCAGAAATCACTGAAGGTAAGCATAGGAAAATGTGGCATATGTTTACATGTATGAAGAGTAGCCTGCATGTTCATTCTCGAATTGTAGCTTTCAAATATCTGATCCAGCATGTAATGCTGTGTTTATGCTCCAAGTATTCTATATTCAATTTTAACATCAAGAGACACATATTTGAAAACAGTTCCAGCTGTCTCTTTCAAATGTTTCTTAAGTCTTTTTGCTTAAACATAGTTATTTCTCTTTGTTGCATAACAATTCATCATCTTTCTTATTCAATAAACCTAAATATATTTCTTTGGAGATAAATTCCATTGATTGTAATAGAAATTATTTCTCCATACACATCTTAAGTTAGCATGCTACTCAGGGATGAAATCCAGCAGATTCTGACAGGTTCTGGAGAACCAGTAGCGGAAATTTTGAGTAGTTCAGAGAACTGGCAAATATCACCTCTGGCTGGCCCCAGAGTGGGATGGGAATGGAGATTTTGCAGTATCCTTCCACCGGAGTGGGGTGGGAATGAAGATTTTGCAGTAACCTTCCCCTGACACGCCCACCAAGCCATGCCCATAGAACCGGTAGTAAAACAATTTGGATATCACTACTGCCCCAGAGTGGGGTGGGAATAGAGATTTTGCATTATCCTTCCCCCAGGAATGGGGAGTAAATGGGGATTTTGCAATATCCTTCCCTCAGGGGTGGGGTGGAAATGGAGATTTTGCAGTATCCTTCCCCTGTCATGCCCACCAAGCCATGCCCACCAAGCCACACCAAGCCCACCAAGCCACGCCCACAGAACCGGTAGTAAAAAAAATTGAATTTCACCACTGAGCAGGGGGTGTCACCAGCAGTGAGCAAGGGAAGGGAGGGGCTAATTATTAGCCAGTTAGACTCTCTTTGATGATGGAAGCTATGGTTTCTCCAGGGATTTGAGATTTGGAGCAGGAAAATGAGCTAAACTGAGGCTACCCTTGGGGTTCAAATGGCAAACATGAAGGCCCAGCCAGTGGTCCACCAAGGCCAGTCAGCTGCTTTTTCCCTCAGAGTGACTTCAGGCTCTGCTTACAACTGTTGTCTTCATCTTTTTTTTTTTTTAAGTTTTTAGTAAAAGGTTGTACACAGGTCATGAGAAATATATCCAAAGAAAGAAAGAAATATATAGTAAAGAAAATGTGAGAAAGTAAAAAAGGAACTTAAAACAAAGAAAAAAATAAATAGAAAACAAAAATAAAAGGACCAAACCACCCCACCCCACCCCATGAAATTGATATAGATATAGCTTTTGATCTTCCTCTTGGCAGTTATACACGCAATTCGAAACAAACCTCCCTCCCTAAGATTTTATCATAATTTTCTTCTTTCTATCAACTATTTTTCTAATGATCCAGACCGTAAGTCACAAAATCATTTTCTTTCTTACACAAAAAGTCCATAAGGGGTTTCCAGTTATTATGTAAGAAATGCCAATAATGCCTAATCAGATTGTCCATCTCACCAAGTTCTGTCAATTTTACCAACCATTCCTCTTCCAGGGTGAGTAATGCAGAATTTTTGACTTCCTTTCAGATGCTTCATTTGTTCTTTATTCAGTTGAGTAGTGGCCCTCAGTAGTTCACCCAATTTTTCTGGGTATTGCCTCACTATTTCCTGCTGTGGTGACAGTCCTGCTTATCCCTAGGTGTTGCCAGTAGATTGCATGAGAAATATGGCACAAAAAGATAGATGCAGGGAGAAAATGAGGCGCACAGACACATACACAACACACACAAACATGGGGAGAGAGAGACAGAGAGATACAGAGACAGAGAGACAGAGAGAGAGACAGAGAGAGAGCGAAAGAGAGAGGGGGAAGAGGGAGAAAGACACAGAGAGAGAGAGAGACA